>JANHAO010024363.1:0-11641 GCA_026873985.1 Saraca asoca
TTGACCAAAGCATAAGCTATACAACCAAAAAATTTTAAGTGGCTTACCGAAGGTTTTCTACCTTTCCAAGCTTCAAATGGGGTCTAGTCTAGTATTGCTTTTGTGGGAGAAAGGTTCAGCAAGTACATTACAATAGCCACTGCTTCTACCCAGAATTTATTAGGTAGGTTTCTCCATTTCAGCAAGCTTCTTGCCATCTCAACCACTGTGCGATTCTTTCTCTCAGCCACATCATTTTGCTCAGGTGTATAAGGTGTTGTCAGCTCCCTTCTGATACCAGTAATGTTAGGGAAGAAAGATAAACACAATATATAAAGTGCAGTATAGACAAAAGAGTTTATGCAGAGAAAGAAGACGACCAATATTTTTTTTTTGTTTATTATTAATGCTCTCTCTGTTTTTAATGGATAATCATAGTGCCTAATTTATAGGCTTACACTTCAATATAACAAACAAGAAATAAAATCAAAATACAATGCTTATTTTTCTACCACAACTAACTATTATGGACCCAGTACATCAGAAACTTAAGGAACTAAATAACAACGACTTGACTAAGTAAAAAACGCTGCCTAACACATGCAACTTTTAATCACATCTCAACAGTAGACACCTAAGCCATAAGTCATTGTCTTCTAGGGAGTAAGCTGTAACTGTATCAAGTCCTCCAAGGTGCGGTAGAAGGAATGGAGCCCATAATGCTCGTTTTGCAAACTTTATTTGATCTGTAGAATCATCTCCCGAGTTGCTAGAAAGTACACTCAAAGAGACAGTAGCAACCGAGTCTGCGCTCACGTAGGCTAGCCATAGTATGATTCTCAGTAAGTTATTGTCTGTAACCTTTCTCCGATTTCCAAGAAGGATTAGAATGATCTGCAAAATGAGGCTTAACAAAACTGTGACGTGGGTTTTCCATAGATTTCCAAAGTTTCTTCCAACTTTGCGGGAAAACTTGGATTGCTTTCCTCGTTTTGGCGAGCATAAAACTACTCAAGACTGAGAGAAAGCAAATTATGTGGTCTTATATATTGATTTAACAACATAGATTTTCGTTACATTTAGTTAGTACTGTGACTTGTCTTGTGCTATTCTAGTAGTTTAAATTTTGACTGCACGAGTAAGTTACAACAATTGCTGATGTACAGTTGATATAAATATGCACTATGAAAGAAAAAAAAAAGCAGGTGAGGAAATGAAGGAAAATATGGAATGGATATATTAACTTACTTGTAACTATCATGGGTTTCGCTTTCTTCTTCATTCTTCCAGAGGTAGAAGGTAGCTCAGTGGTCGTCAAATCTCAGCTTTTGCCGCTTTCGATCTTCAAAAGTGGACGCAACCAGACAAAAGGGACTCAAAAACATAAGTAGCAAAGGAGAAAATTAAGCCACAGATGATGGGATTCGGGGTTTAAAACAGTTTGATGCTATGTTCACACCCCAAAGTTCGTCGTTATGCCTCGAATTAATCATTCTAGAATCAATCTTGAAAATGAAAAGAAGGAAGAAATGATCTCTGAAGAAAGAACTTTGACTCAATTTGCGCCTATCTATTCTTTACGTTCTCATCAAGTTTAATCCCACACGCCAAGATTCTCATCTACTTTTGTTTTAAATATGTTTTATACTAGTTAGTCATCTACTCCATGATGCTGGTACGGGTATAGATCGATAGACTTTTTATGCTCTTTTATACTTACAAAACAGTCAAGAATTTTTCATATTTGATAAATTTATCATTGGATTCTTTCGACACAACTTCATTGTCATTGATTAGGGTTTAGAAAAGGTTGTAATTATTATGGAGGGATTTAAAATGTGATTGCAGAATTTTGATGCAATTGCAATCATATTACAGATAACTGTGCAAAAAAAATTGAATAAATAAAAAAAATCCAATTATATAATTATAATTCAATTTAAAATGTAATTGCAATGTTCTTGAAATTGTAATATTTTGATCACATGACATGATGTGATCTACAATTAAATCCTGAATACTAAATATGATACATAGATATATGATACCTACACTTTTGTTTAAATAGTAATCCAAATTAGTATTAAATTGTGCATCACAAACTGAGCCCACAACTTGTAAATGAACGTAAATTTTGAAAGTGAGTCATGGAATGTGACTCAATAATTTTCATAGGACACTTGTGAGACAAACTTTCTAACCTTTATTTATTGAACACATATGCACTCAATTGGTGTTACTAGCAACACGTACGTTAATTAGATTTGGTTCCTTTCCTTCTCATAGATATAAACATTGGAGGAGGAATCCTTGTATACTAATATATATCTTTATTTTTATCCACTAGAAAAAAGTCAAATATAATTTTTAATGCACATAGATCCCATAAATCTGATATATAAATAATAAATTAGACAAGTAGCTCTTTCCTAATAAATAGAAGTAAAGACATATGATATAATTGTAGTACACAAGTATTTCTCACTTCAAAGATGTCAACTTATACCTAATAGTACATCGAATAAAGTCCAACGCAAGTAAGACCACTTTCTTTTTTCTTATATATATATATATATATATATATGTATCTCTTCATTGATACTGGATCGGTAATAATTAATCACTACATTAGTAAAAATAATCCAGAAATTACAACTCATTTGACCTTTTGAATTAAGAAAATATTATCAATTTCAGATTGGAACCAAAATCCCTCAGTAGGCAAAAGGTATTCTACATCCTATGATCCAGTTGGATATTAATACAGGGACTATATACAAGCCTGGTATAATACCTTGTATTTTCAAAATCAAGCTTTTTCACATATTTGGTTATTTTTCTTCAACCAAAATACCAAGTATAAATTCCTAAATTAGTTTTTCTCTTGGTAGGATACTTTTGGTCTTTTACTAGAAATTTTTCCAAATAAATTCAAAGAAGGATGGAAAGTTTTCCAGTTCTGCTTTGATAATTCAAATTTTGGGAATTTTCCTATCTTGCTTCAATTTTACTCAAAAATTAGTTTGCCTTAGGCATACTTTTGGAAATACTAGTATGCTAAGGAAAAACAATTTCTAAATCTTTCGATTTTATACAAAACTGGCTCTGTCAAATGGTAGGCTTCCTATAATCAAGCTCATGAAGCTCATAAATTCTAAATTATAAAGTGGTTCGAGAAATATCCTCATTACCACAAAAATATAAGGGTTGAATCGAGCCAATTCTTGCAAGATAAATCAAATAGTGCTGCTATTCTAGCTACAACTTCAACAAAGGAGGACTATGTATAAAAACTATAGGAGATTCTCCTTCAACTCAAAGGAAAATTAGAAACGTCTAACTCATCTAATTCAACAAAACTAGAGTACTATGCTCAATCAAATGAGGATAATTGCTTTGGCCCTTTAATCTAAGACCAAGGTTTTGCCCAATTGAAGTTTCAAATGAAATGGAGATGACATTTCAGCCAAATAAAATTCAAATGAAGTGTCGACACAATAGGATGAAAGATCTTTTGGCTCTAACATCTTTTATAAAATAGTCAAAAGATATTCTTGACATCTTTTGACAAAGCAAAGATTCCCAATCAAGACTGATCACTATAGAAGTCACTATAGCAACACAAGGTCATCAATTGTACATTGTAGCAAATAGTAAAATTTTTCTATTTTCCTATAAATAGTTTGTGAATCCCAAATGTAATGGCATCATCTTCTGCCTACCCCTCTCCCCGACTTTCTCAGCCAAATCTATTCTGAAATGCCTAACACATTTGGAAAGAGAAAATAATATATGATTGACCTACCAAATGAAAAAGAGTTTTCTAAAAAACAAATACCAACAAAAGCTCATCCTATTCAAATTTGGATTACTGTAAAAAAGAAATCGATGGTCTCTTGGCTAAAGGGATTATCAGAAAGTCCAAAAGTTATTGGTCCAACTCTACTTTTTATGTCAAATACTTCATCAAAAATCAAATTTAAAGATGATTCCAAATCTATTTGTAAAGAACAAATTGATTTTGAAAACATTAATTAGCAAATTGATAATTGGGAAATGCCCAGGATACCAAATAAAGAGCTTTACAAATTTGATTCAAATTTTTTCAATAGATTAACATATGTGGTGGAAATTGAAGAAGGTTTGCTTAATGTTGATCCTTCACAAGAAGAATTTGTTATTCTTTCTGGGAAAGATCTTTCAAAACTAAACCCAAAGTTCAACTTTCTACATCTTGGTTGTGTACAAGTAGTTGCAAAACCAATGACTAGATTTGGTTTAAATACTGCTATTTTATTGTGCCTTAGAGATGCTAGACACTTAAATTTTGATGACTCCCTGATAGGAGCTGTAAAAAACAATTGTATCTCAAGGTCAATACCTTTCAACTGTTTCCTTGATATATCTATCTGTCTTAGAGAGACACATAAAGATAGTATATTAGTTCTAAATACCAAACTTTTTGGATACAATATGGTACCTAGATCAATTCCTATAGTGATAAACTATAGAATCTAATATAAATTGTACAATTCTCAAAATTCAAGAATTCTGAAGCCTAAAAAAAAGAAGGGCCAAACAGCCTTTTAGTTAACTGACATAAATAGTGCAAGTCTCCAAATACCTTTAGAAACACCTTGGAATGAGATAACATTCCCAATAAACTGGTCTCTCCATAGGATAGTTCCTTCTAGGGTACAAGATCCCAAAATCTCTAGAATTATCCAACACATTTGAAGACAAGTAGATCTCTACTTTGATAGATGCAAATCTAAGATAGGAAATCCTAGGATAACAAAAATAGAAGATCGTTCTTCTACTCCTCCAAGATCTAAAGTTTCTAAGAAAGAAACTTTATATCCACCAAGACACTCAACTATTACAAATTCAACCATACTAGGACCTTCTCAGTAGAAAATCTTAGAGGTCTAAAAAATAGCTCTAGAATTCCAAAACCTATCTATACAGAGACAAATTCCAAAGGAAAGGGTAAAATAAAGGATGATACAACATCTAGTATAGTTTCTCCTCCTCAATCACCTATCTTTTCCCAAAATTATCAAGATCTAAAGTTTCCATGATAGGACAACCTTCAAGAACTCAAGAAAAACCCTTTAGGATAGATATAGAAGCCTTAAAAAAAGACTTCTTATCAGAGGACAATATCCTTGAAAGAACTTGATTCTTAGGAAAATATCAAAGAACTGAGAAAAAAAATACATGACAAATGGATGAATTTCATTAAAGAATTCAAGACAAATGTTCCTTTGTTCAATTAGTTCAAAGTTTATGCAAAAGGATAATAAATAAATTATCTTTTTGGTGAGTCAGTTAGAGTTACCATGAGGACAACCCAAACTTGGATAATTTCTAAAGGAGATAAGGTAGTTTCTGAACTTCCACCTCTAAAATCTTTTGTTATAGAAATAAAAGACCTTAGAAATCTAGCAATAGCTTCTCCTTTTAAGATGAAGGACCCAAATAAATATGTTTTTTCAAGAGATATACAATCTTTGATGGAACAAAACAACTACACCAACAAATACCTTCACACTTCAGGATAATGAATCCTTAGTGAACCTGTTCAGAGAAACTTCTAACTCAAATAGCACTCCTAAACAAAAAAGACAACCTTTATTCAAACTTTATGAGATTCCTTCTAATAAGCAGAAATAGCTTAATAGGTCTCATTATAAGGTTCCACACCAAGGTATTGTCCGCTTTGGGCCGAGCCCACATGATTTTGTCCTTCAAAAGGGCCTTCGGTAGGAGGGGTCCAACCCCCCTTATATGAACCTTTCCCTGTCTAGACTTAGCCGATGTGGGATGCTGGGGCGTAACTCCTTACATCCCCCTAACCTATCAGACCAGAGGCCTAACCTAACTCTGATACCAATATAAGGTTCCACACCAAAGTATTGTCCGCTTTGGGCTGAGCCCGCATGGTTTTGTCCTTCAAAAGGGCCCTCGGTAGAAGGGGTCCAACCCCTCCTTATATGGACCTTTTCCCGTCCAGACTTAGCCGATGTGGGATGCTAGGGCATAACTCCTTACACTCATAAGTTAGATATGAGACCTATCAAATAAGATAGAAATAGCTAAAATAAACCAAATGATCGAGAAATTAGATCAAAAATTAGGAAAAACTATAGTTATCCCTGAGTCACCCTTAGAAGATAGTTCCAATAGAAATTTACAAGCTTTAGATAAAGCCTCATAAATATCCTCTGAAATAGCCTTTAAGGATGAGAAACTTAAGGTAGAAACCCTTAATACCTTAACACTTTGGAGTTCCAGACAACCAAATTTCCAAAATACAATAGAATCTCAACTAACCCTTATACAAAACTCCTATAACAAGAATAACATCTATGAAATGAACATAGATGGCAAATCTAAGTATGAAATAATCCAACTACTCCAGCAAATGACCATGGTTAGCACAACATACCAGACTATGCATGGATGTGATGATACGGCTATCATTTATGTCCTAGTTGCCAGATTTACTAGTCAATTCAAAGGTTGATGGGATGATCACCTCACCAATTCAGAAAGACAAGAAATCCATAATGCTTTCAAGTTTGATAGTCAAAGAGAATTAGTATTAGGATCAAATGGTGGATCTATTCATGATGCTATAAACACCTTGATCTATATAATAACCAAACACTTTACAGGAGATCTCAAGCTATAGAAAGACAAATCAGTCGAGTTACTCTTAAATCTTAGGTGCAAAATCCTAAACAACTTTAGATGGTACAAAGATACCTTCTTCAGTAAGTATACTATAGGTCTGATAATAATCAGCCTTTTTGGAAAGAAAAATTCCTAACCAAACTCCTTAAATCTTTAAGAGACAACGTCAGAGAGAAAATTAGGAATAAATTTAATGGGATTATCATATATGAGCAACTTATTTATGGACAACCTGTTACTTATGCCAAGAAAGTAACCCTCAAAATTTGTCAAGAGGATAAAATCTATAGGCAATTAGACAAAGAAAGAGTTCTTAACTAGAGAGAGTTAGGCTCTTTCTATGAAAAATTTAGTTTTACTTGCCCAAAAACCTACAAACTTAAGCATAGGTATAAGGAAAAATAGGCAAAAGCCAACCCAAGACCTCAAATCTATAAAAGCAAAACTATTGGTAAGGTTATTAAAAGAAAACTTAGGTACACTCCTCCACCAAATATAAACAAAAGACCAGTCTATTTTAGATGTAATAGGCTAGGTCATATGGCCAAATACTACAAATTACATAAAAAAAACTTAAGAAACTTGAACTTGATGAGCAAATGCTCAATCAAATCACTCACTTGTTGAAATATCTTCAAAAGAGTCTTCTCCTAAAGATGAAGAACAAATTCAAGAGAATAATCAAATACAAGAAGATGATTGCTGCTCTTCTTTAGATTCTGAAGAATCAATATCATCTAAAAACCAAAATGTTTTAAACGTTCTCTCTACAAAACAAGATCTTCTTTTTGATATTATCTATAAGCTGCTAGATGGTGATGAAAAAAGAAGTTATCTACAAGAGTTCAAAAGGACTCTTGAAAAACCCTTCACTTCTTCAAAACTTGTTTTAAACAACTACAATTTTAAAAATATTTTAGAAAGGTTTAATTCAGACAAAAGTAAAGTTGTTACCTTACAAGATTTACAATCTAAAGTAAATCTTTTAAAAGAAAAAGTAAAGGTTTTAAAAACCCAACAAAATCATTTTCATCAAATATTTTTTTTATTTTCAAAAATGAAAAAGGTTGAAGGTGAAGATGAAAGAGATGATGTTTTTAGACTCATTTCTTCCTTAAAAGTTCAGAAATGATACATCCCTATAGAACTCATTATTAAAAATGAGTTTACAATTAAGACAGTGGCTCTGTTCGATATAGATATTAACCTTAACTGTATCCAAGAAGGGTTAGTACCCATGAAATATTTTGAAAAAATTAAAGGTCTTAGATCTGCTAATGGATCTAAACTTCAAATCCAGTTTAAGCTTTCAAATATTGTTTTGAAAAATGATTTTCATAAAATCAATACAGACTTTCTATTAGTTAAAGACATGACTAGCAAAATAATCTTAGGATCTTCTTTCATTCAATAGATAATGTCTTTCTTAATACTAACTGAAAGGATAGAAACAAAGAAACTAGGACAAAAAATAGTTTTTAAACTTCTTAAAAAAAACCTATTTTCAAAAACCTTTAGTTGAAAACAAAATAAACCAAATAAATTATCTTTTTAAAGAAATAATCTTCAAAAAGATAGACCAACAATTGACCACTCCAATTATTCAAAATAAAATAAAAATCTTAGAAAATAAAATACAAAGTCAAATCTGTTCTAAAATACGTAACGTATTTTGGAAGAGAAAATAACATATGGTAAACCTACCATATGAAAAAGATTTTCTAAAAAACGAATACCAACAAAAGCTTGTCCTATTCAAATGAATCAAGAACTTCTTAACTACTGTAAAAAAGAAATCGATGATCTCTCAGCTAATGAGATTATCAAAAGGTCCAAAAATCCTTAGTCCTACTTTTGTTTTTATGTCAATAAAAATATAGGAATAGAATGAAGAAATCTGAGGCTTGTAATTAATTACAAACCTTTAAATGAAGCTCTTAATGGATTAGGTATCCTATTTCAAACCAAAAAGATTTATTAAATCATTTGCATTTTGTAAAAATTTTTGTCAAATTTGATATAAAATCTGGATTTTGGCAAATTCAAATAATCATGAGGATAGGTACAAAGCTACATTTACAATCCCATTCGAACAATATGAATAGAATGTAATGTTGTTTGGTTTGAAAAATGCCTCCTCAGAATTTCTAAAGATTATGAATGATACTTACAATCCTTTTACAAATTTTATTATTGTTTACAATGATGGTTTTTTTGGTCTTTTCTTAAAATGTAGACCAGCATTTCAAACATATACACATTTTTTTGGAAATTACTCAAAAAAATGGTTTAGTAATTACAAAAAAAAAATTCTCTTTTTCAAACAAAAATTCCGTTTCTTGGTTACTATATTTTCCAAGAAACTATTACTCTAATTGAAAGAGCAATTCAATTTGCTAACAAATTTTTTGACCAAATTATTGAAAAAACCCAACTTCAAAATTTTTTTGGATGTTTAAATTATGTTTTGGATTTCTTTCCAAACTTATCAAATATTATTCAACCTTTGCATGAAAGATTGAAAAAGTGTCTGTCTCCATGGACAAATTTACATACAAATATTATTAAAAGAGTAAAATATCAAGTCAAATATTTGCCACGTTTGCTTCTTACTAGTCCACCATCCTATAAGATTGTAAAAACTAATGTTAGCATCCTAAAAGAAATTCAAAAGGGTAGGGAGCATGTAGTTACTTTCAATTCAAAACATTAGAATCCTACCCAACAAAATGATTCAACTATCAAAAAAGAAATTTTATCAATAGTTCTATGCATAAAAAATTTCAAAGTGATTTATTAAATCAAAAATTTACAATTAGGATAGATTGTAAATATGCCAAAAATGTTTTACAAAAGGATGTTAAAAATGTAGGATTTAAACAAATTTTTTCAAGATGGCAAACCATCTTATCTATTTTGATTTTCAAATCGATTTTATCAAAGGTACTTCAAATTCTCTTCTTGATTTCCTCAATTTTAGTAGGGGAAGAATGCTAGGGAAAGAGCGAGATGAAACCAAGAGTCTACCTCCAAACTCAAAGAAAATTCCAAACGTCCAGAATCCGATGGCAGATTTTGCTTCAAAAGCAAATGCCCCACTGGCATCCAAATCTAATGATAAAGACAAACAATGGCCTCTTCCACCCAAATAAATTCCTTCTCCCCATTAGAGATGGATTTGCCAATAGAAACCTTACAAGCCCTTATAAGCCAAATACAAAAACCCTTGGCCTTGCCTAAAAAAAAAAATCTTGAGCAGATATTGCTGATGAAGAAAGTGATGAAACTAAACCCCTCCTCATCACTAAACGTCCAAACAAATAACCGCAACAGGTTCATCTCCAAAGTCTCTTGATAAATCAGGTCCCCAACAATAAAAATGCAAGCCAAATACTTTCCTAAATCCCAGAAAGAGAAAATTATCCAAATGAAACTTAAATTATGGCATGAAAATCTAAAGATTCCATAACAAATTGCTTTCGGAAAAATTGGTATTATTTGCCAACCAATTTTTCAAAAACAAGAGATTTTTACCAATTTATCTTAACTGATATGGGATCAGTAATAATTAATCACCATATCAATAAAGATAATCTAGAAATTATAACTCATTCGACCTTTTGAATTGAGAAAATATTTTCAATTACAGATTCAGGCCAAAACCCCTCAATAGGCAAAAGGTTTTTTACAACCTACGATTCAATTGAGTATACATACTGGGATTATATACAAGCCTAGTATAATACCCTATATTTCAAAATCAAACTTTTTCATATATTTGGTTATTTTTCTTCAATCAAAATAACAAATATAAATTCCCAAATTAATTTTTCACTTGGTGGGATATCTTTGGTTCTCTATAAGAATATATATATATATGTGTGTGTGTGTGTGTGTGTGTGTGTGTGTGTGTGTGTGTGTGAGTGTGAGTGTGAGTGTCCATGCAAAACAAGAGTCTAGAAGATATAAAGTTTGGAGAACAATCTAGCTATTTTCAAAGAATCGAAGAACAACTGTAATGTAAGCCCCGATGATCTTGTGAGGCAAGAAAGTTACAAGTGGAATGAGTATATAAATCCAGAGGGATTATTCTAAGATATAAACTTTGGAGAAGAACAAACTTATTTGGACGGACTAAAAGAATCTATCCAACACAAGCAAAGCAAGGAAAATTCATGACCGAATTCAAAAAAAAAAAAAAAGGAAGAGAACAAATAATGCATTAAATGCTTTCTCTGTCATCCGTTTCTTCGGCAGGGAAAATAACTACCAAATCAAAACAAACACTCAACTGGAGATCAGCATCTCAGAGTTGTATGTCCATTGATGTCTGGTATTGTAGTTCATGAAGACATAAACTCTGCAAATATATCAACAGTAAACCAGTTGTTTGGTGGCTTACTAGTCAGTGTTCTCTTTCTTTCTACCTCTCCTTTTCCATTCTTGTTCAATTCGTTTTCCATATCAGCAGCAGGAAATGAGTATTCTGATCGAATTGATTAAGGAATGTCTCGTACAATTCATGGACTTGCTAATTTTTTTTCCCTTGTTTTCTTCGGGTCTATTACTTCTATTTCTATTTGTGTAATTTACTTCCTTCCATCTGCGTTACTCCAAGTTCAGCTTACAGTGTTAGGGTCCTTGTTATATATCATTGGCCTCGTCCTTCTCTCTGCTGCATTCTTTCTTCTTGTTTTTAGCATCTTGGCCATGGAATTTCATTTTCACAAAGCTCCCTTATATGCCAACAGTGTCATTTTTTCTGTCTTCCGAATTTTGAATTTGCTTCATGCTGATTTTCGTGTACATATTTGGTGTGAAGTTTACCTGTCACTTGTTAGTCTTTATTGTGCCTTGCAATATATGATCAATCAGCGGATCATGTATAAGTTCAAGTGGATCAGAAGAGAATGCAGGCTACTTGGTGCTGTTTGTTATGATGTATCAGAAAGTTTGGAAGTTG
>JANHAO010024364.1:0-11641 GCA_026873985.1 Saraca asoca
ATATGAGGTGCAGGACTTGAGAGATCGGCTCAAGTCATCGCGAGGGAGCCGGTTCGATTTGATAGAGAACCAGTTGGGGCTGACGCCGAACCGCCGGAAGTTCAGCCGCCTAGCCGTTCTCGACGGCCTCAGAGGCTTCTCTAAAGACTGCTGCATTCATCCTGATAACAGGTTCATCCTGTTCTTTTTTCTTTTTCTTGCTTTTCTCTCTGTAATAATAATCTATTAATTACTTTGGGTAAAAACTAAGAAACACAGTTAAATATCGCTTGGTGTTAATGACCAACATCCTTCTCTAATAATTTTCATTTAACTAAAATTAAATAATAAATACTGGCTCCAGAATTGCGGGGGACATTGTTTCAGTAGTCGTGTTTTTGTTTGCTTTATTTGGTGGATGGAAATTGCCAAGGGCGCCAACTTAAAGGGGTGGAGCTTCACGTCACTTCTTGAAATCATCCACGTGGCCTCGTGCTATTGCTGATGTCAGTGGTCGTTGACGTCTAACATTTCATAACAATTGATAAGATCAAAAGGTGGAGAGATTTTACAGGTGGAAGATAAGTTCGTGACTTGTTCTAGCAAAAATGTTTTTAAGTATTTTTATTTTATTATTTTTTAAAAATAATTTATTAAAAATTATTTTTAAAAAAAAATAAAAAAATAATTTTAATATAAATTTTAAAAATATTTTTTTTTATTTTTAAAGATAAAAAATATATTTAATATTATTTATAATTTTATCATTAATGAAAATATGTATTCTTTTTATTTTTTTTTAAATTGAAAATAATTCTATTAAAAAATAAGAAAAAATATTATTTTAATGTTTCTTAAAAATTATTTTTTCATTTACACTTTTAAATTTTTTTTAAAAAAAAATAGTTTTTGAAAACAGATTGTTAAATAAAATTTTTTATTTTTATAAAATAAAAAAATAAAAAATATATTTTTAAAAATAAAAAAATAACTTCCCAAGCAGTCCGTTCATATTTACAATTTAGAAAAATATTGATGCACACTCGATTTAGTACATAAAACTATTTAAAATAAATATTTAAACATTAACTTAATTATTTTTGAATTGTGAGTGGTTTTTTTAGAAATTTATTTATTTATACACGTGTTAAATAACTAATGGATTAAGGTAATAAATTAAATTTAGGTAAAAATTAATTTGGGGTCTTATCCTGTCAGCCCAAAAGTTTATAAGAATCCTGCGGGGTCTGATTGCTGCTACTGTGTCGTTTAATTATAAAATTCACACGATAATTTGAACTGTAACATCATATATTCCTTTTCCTTTTTGTTTTTACTGAGAATTGAATTGTGTCAAATAAGAAAACGAGTTGTAGGGACAGGTTTAGATCTGATTGTCAGAAGTTAAGGAAAAACTTCTAGCTAATTGTTGTTACTACGGCCGACCAGGGCCATGTTTGCACATGACATGGGTCCATGAATATAAGATATAGTGAGAATTCTTGATCTCTCTGACCCTGGTATCCTTTTCATTTTTCAAGAAATGATTTGGTAACATGTATTTTTGTCTGTTTTTAATTTTCATTAAAATGCAACCACAAAAAATGCATGAAATAATAGAGGAAATTGAACACTGATTGAGCCAGTATGTTGTATGTATCAATCAACAGTCTAATAAGGCTGAAACATTTCCGCAACTAGGTGCAAAGTGTGGAGAAGTTTCGGGAGACAATCAATGCAGTAATAAATTTGCAAATAAGTTGTCAAATGGACAATTTAACTGTCAATTAGAAAACGGATAGATCTTGCCAAAAAAAAAGAAAAATGTATAGATTGGAGCAACGTTCAATCCTTAATGCAGCTTTAGTGCACTAAACATAACTTAAGGGAAAATATCAAATTTTGATTTCTTAGAGAATATGGTTGCTTTGAATCATGTTTCTCAATTCTAATACATGTAATCATAAAACATTCCCTTGAAGCAGTTATATGCCGCTCAATCATCTTTTTCAGGCATTGTTAGCCTAATAATTTCTGAATGTGAAATGTTTGAATTTTAAATGGTTGATGAGACATGCAGGTGGTATCGGTTGTGGACCAAATTTATATTGCTCTGGGCGGTGTACTCTTCCTTCTTCACCCCAATGGAGTTTGGGTTTTTTCGTGGTCTTCCCGAGAATCTCTTTATTCTGGACATTATGGGACAAATAGCTTTTCTTGTAGATATTGCTTTGCAGTTCTTTGTTGCTTATAGAGATAGTCAGACCTATCGTATGATTTACAAGCGAACTCCTATTGCACTGCGGTAAATTTCTATCCTTTCTTTCTAGTGAATATTTTCTGCCTGATATGGCACATAGCTTATCGGTGTGCATTTGTTTTCTATAGAATTGTGATAACTCCTTTTCTGTGGATGCAGGTATCTGAAGTCAGGCTTTGTGTTTGATCTTCTTGGATGTATGCCCTGGGACGTTATTTACAAGGTCTATTATTCTGCATAAAACCATATTTCTTGACTATTTATCGTTACCTTGTTATTATTTATTATTTAAATTCCGGTTCTTGCTCAAGGACAATATTTTTTTGGGCAGGCTTGTGGAAGAAGAGAGGAAGTGAGGTACCTTTTGTGGATTAGACTATATCGGGTGCGTAAAGTCACAGATTTTTTCCAGACGTTGGAGAAGGATATACGTGTAAACTATATGTTCACTAGGATTGTGAAACTCATAGTGGTTGAACTTTACTGCACCCACACAGCAGCCTGCATCTTCTACTACTTAGCTACCACCCTACCAGAATCCCAGGAAGGGTACACATGGATAGGAAGTTTAAAGCTAGGCGACTACAGTTATTCACATTTCAGAGAAATTGATCTTTGGAAACGCTACACAACATCTTTGTATTTTGCTATTGTTACTATGGCTACTGTTGGTATGTTAACCCTTTCACTTGGTTGAGTGTTGGGGATAATTTTCTAAGTTGGTGATATATAAACTGAATATTATCGGAACCTATTATCTGGTCTTTTGGATATTCATTGGTCAGATTTGACAATAAAATTTATCTATGAATATTTTATCTATACCATTGCATAGAATTTTTTGTTCTAGACTGCTTTCGAAATTGTGTACCATCTTTCTCACATGAAGTCTTCTCTTCACAGGATATGGGGATATACATGCTGTTAATATGAGGGAGATGATATTCATAATGATATATGTTTCTTTCGACATGGTTCTTGGTGCTTATTTGATTGGTAACATGACAGCATTGATAGTCAAAGGGTCAAAGACTGAAAAGTTTAGGGACAAAATGACAGATCTTATGAAATATATGAACAGAAACAGACTTGGAAGGGACATCCGTGACCAAATAAAAGGTCATTTGCGCTTACAGTATGAGAGTAGCTACACTGAGGCTGCTGTCATTCAGGACATCCCCGCCTCCATTCGTTCTAAGGTAATTAAAGAAAGAAGATGGCTTTGGACCTTTTTAATATCCTTTTTGACTTTTGTTTCTATTTTGTGCAGTCTTTCCTATGTGCTCACTTCATGAAACCATTTTTTCTCTTGGTTATGCTTTGGCAGTTCCCTTGTATTCTTTTGCTTTTATGTGATTGCCATCACTATAACACTATAAAATTTGACTAGTTCAGCTTTCTTCTAATGGTTCAACTTCAAGTTTAATTACGTATATATCAAAATAAAAGTTCATGTTTGTCTGTTTTTATCAGAGACTTGTCTATACTTCATTACTCTGTGATGTCCATTTGTGTAATAGTCAGAGTGCTTTGATTCTGATCAATTATGAAGCTGCTATTTTGTATTTTCTTCTTATAAGAGTGTGCTTTTCTGCTTCCGATAATATGGTCTCAATGATCTGCTTCTTTTCTGCAGATTTCTCAAACATTATATTTGCCATACGTTCAAAAGGTTTCACTCTTTAAGGGCTGCTCTTCAGAATTCATCAATCAGATCGTAAGTAGTCTATTTCCTATTGCATAGAGATAGAAAGAAATTTAAATAAATTTCTTTTAATATACCTATTACTTTATTAGTAGTAGTACCAATGGTGTGGAAAGCTCACTTGTTGATCCCATATAATTTCCAACTTTCAGGTCTTCTGAAACTGAGGATTTTAGTTCCTTTAACGTTTATTTTACCTGAGTTCTTTTTTGCTATATACACATTAACAAGAAAACATAGATCCGTGGGTTTTTCTGCCATAGTTTTATTTAATTTACAGGGCATCAGTATATATGTTAGTGTCTTTTTACACTGTACATTTTGTTTGCTAAAGACTTTTGAAAGCAGCACCATTTCCACCTTTTAGTTCTAGCATACAAAGTTTCCCTTGTGTCCCTTTACCTTAGCCTCAAATGGGATGGTGAAAATAAATGACTTCTGCTCTTTTGATGCTGCAGGTTATTAGGCTGCATGAGGAATTCTTTCTCCCAGGAGAAGTGATACTGGAACAAGGAAATGTTGTAGATCAACTATACTTTGTTTGTCATGGCATGCTGGTACAGTTTTGTATTTCTACAGCCAATTATGTAGTTTTGTATCATTCAAATTCTTTCTATTTCTTCTGGTTCAATATTAATTCTTTTACTTATAGCATCGGGGTCATTTAGATTTTATACATGTTATGGGTTCTGTTTTACTTTAAGGCATGCAACGTACTGATTGGAGCTGAAAATTTTACTTATAAATTGATTCTGAGAATCTTATAAATGTGCTTCATCATCTCCTAGATTGATCATCGGATAAACTCCTAGATTTGATTCTTATATTGACTCTCAAACTACTTTGCTTTGAAAATTATGTTTTTAAAAGTCTTCAATGGATTTTTTTTTTTTTTTTTTTGGAGGCTAATCTTCTATATAATCTTCAACATAAATGTTCATTGAACACTGGAAATTATTCTTGTGCAGGAGGAAGTTGGTACATGTGAAGACGGATCTGAAGAGACTGTGTCACTTCTACAACCTGACAGTTCATTTGGAGAAATATCGATTCTTTGTAATATTCCTCAACCATATACTGTTCGGGTTTGTGAACTATGTAGGCTTCTGCGGCTTGATAAACAATCATTTACAAATATTCTTGACATTTACTTCTATGATGGGAGGAAAGTATTAAACAACCTTCTAGAGGTAAGACACGGTCTTTGTATTTATATGTTTGTGTAGATATTTTACCTCCTCCTCCCTTCTTTTCTGGGCCTTACTTTCACTCCTCAAAGTTTCCAAACTTTTGTTGATGGCATAAATTAGAATTGTATTTTTCTGCTATTATCTATCTATGGAATAGAAGTATTAAGTTACATATTTAAGGCTTGTAAGTTGACAGCAAGTCTTCCATAATTCTGCAGGGAAAAGAGTCTATTCGTGGGAAGCAATTGGAGTCGGACATCACATTTCATATTGGAAAGCAAGAAGCTGAACTTGCTTTGAAGGTCAATAGTGCAGCTTTTGATGGAGATCTGTATCAAATAAAAGGTTTGATCCGAGCTGGAGCTGATCCCAACAAGACTGATTATGATGGAAGGTCACCCTTGGTGAGGAACTTACCACTTAAGATGTCTCGTAATTGTTTTAGTTTGTTTTCTCTTCATCCTATGATGTTCAAGTATAGGAAAAAAAAAGCCCTTGGAATTGGCAAGTATATAATAATTTACATCTGAAAGTTTTGTTCTTTTTTTTTTTCTTCTTTTCTAATTGATAATTTACCACTAAAGTGATAAGGACAATTGTTGTCTGATATGAAACATTTTTTCTCATAGCATCTTGCAGCATCAAGAGGATATGAAGATATTGTACTTTTCCTTATTCAGGAAGGTGTAGACATTAATATTAGAGGTAACTGTCTCATTTCATAAATGTTACTTCTACCTCTATGGTACCTACGTAAAACTTAGTTCTAACATTGTGAACATAATTGACATTTGCATAGATAATTTTGGGAATACACCCTTGCTTGAAGCTATTAAGAATGGACATGATCGGATTGCTTCCTTGCTAGTTAAAGAAGGGGCATCAATGAAGATTGACAATGCCGGCTGTTTTCTGTGTACAACTGTTGCAAGGGGAGACTCAGATTATCTTAAAAGGCTATTATCTAATGGCATGGATCCTAACTTAAAAGACTATGATTTCCGAAGCCCCCTTCATGTTGCTGCAGGTGAAGGTTTATATTTCATGGCAAAGTTGCTTTTGGAAGCTGGAGCTAGTGTATTCACTAAAGACAGGTACTATCAAATTAGTAATTACTCATTTTGCATGATCAAACTCATAAACTAGTAGCATTGGTTTCTTGGAATCATGGGAAATAGCACTTTGGATAACTTACAGTTTTTGACTTGCTTGTTCATATTCACCAATAAATTCTTCTTTAGTCTTTTTCAACCATTTCCTTCCTTACTACTACTAGGAGGAAAACTTTCTAAAAGATGCTTTCTCTTTTCTTCCCTTTGCATGAAAATTGGAACTGAAAGTGTTTATTCTTTTTCATATATTACAGGTGGGGAAATACCCCAGTTGATGAAGCCCGGATGTGTGGAAATAAGAACCTGATCAAGCTACTGGAAGATGCCAAGTCTGCTCAGTTGTTGGAATTCCCATATCCTTCCCCAGAATTTACGGGTACCAACAGTGATGTATTTTTCATTTATTCTTGGAGATCCTAGGAAGCATAATAACCACAAGTCCACAAGTGAAGTGGCTATGTACCAATACAGAAATATCAAGTTAAAATCTGAGTATAACACAAAATGCACCAAAATGCTTTCCAGTTAGCCTTGAATCTGATCGAGTTAAATTCTGAGTATTACACAAAATGAACTGAAATGCCTTCTAGTTGGCCTTAAATCTGATCATCCTGTAACTTTTTCTATCCATAGTTCTTCTCTACTTTCTTATTATGTTAAATTATTATTATTTATTTAATTTTATTGACTCTCTTTGAAGTTTTACATTTTGTCTGCTGAACTTTTGCATGTAGTCCCACCCCATACATATATGTAATGTGGCTAGAGACAACTGTTACTTTGGTTTCTACAAAAGAATTTCTATTACATGCAAAATTGATAATTAGTACACGAAATTGAAAAAGATGTTCTCCATGAACTTGTTCAGAAAGTTTGTCTGAAATTCATGTTATTTCCTTGTTTATGTTCCATCTGATTCTTCAGTTTTCCTCTGGACTTGACATGGACTTCTCTTTTACAAAAATTCCTCTGCTATTTACAGATAAAATGCATCCAAAGAAATGCACTGTTTTCCCTTTCCACCCATGGGATCCAAAAGAAAGTAGAAGACATGGGATTGTACTATGGGTTCCACACACCATTGAAGAGCTTGTCAAAACAGCAGCAGAGCAGCTACAATTTTCTGGTGATTACTGTATTTTATCTGAAGATGCTGGTAAAATTATGGATGTGGACATGATTAAGGACGGCCAAAAGCTTTATTTGGTTCATGAAACACAATAGAGATTTATGTTGAGCTTCAATATAGTGATCATATGTTGCTTTTGTTTTATGTTGCGTGCGATTACCTTGAAGTGATGAAATTAAAGTCGAGGAGAAATTTCTCACAAGTAATGAGCGAAAGCAAGAAAAATTATGGAACATAATTTCATATCCCTATTAGTGGAGCTCTTGTGAGCTCATGATGTGTCATACCACTTTTGTGTGTTGACAAACAATGACCAGGTTTAACAATGTGGTGTAAGAAAATCAAATTACTCAACACTCCGAAGGAAAATATAAGTAAAATGCTCTCTATAACCTACAAATGAGTGGCTAAATTTAACAATTTAACACCGCTTAAGTAGTAGTAGGAGTGATACTGGCTTTAATATATCTCAAGACTAGTGTATGCCATTGTTTGACATTCAAATACAATTGAATGATTCTTGGCTGAACTTCATAGTTGTTAAGATAATGTTTTGACCATCATAAATAACAACCAAGTTTTATCTCATTAGATTAATGGTTTCAGTTACACGGATTATTCCACACAGTTGTACTCTATCAAAGATCATATATTCATTGAAATCATTTACATTTATTGTAATTATGGCCACTGGTAAACAATGAAAAAAATTTAAATATGACCGCATCCAACCTGATGAAACATACAGTATGGCACTTGATTCTTGTGTTAGGAGGTTAGGACTTTTAAGCTTGAACCATAAAATTTGGTTGCTATTTTCATTTCATTTTGTTGATTCAGATCGTGGTTCCAATATCTCATAAATGCACATGTTACATCATGTTCAGAGCTTGTTAAGGTCTATGCTTCTTATAACGAGATGCACAGTAGATCTGGAAATACACCCCTTCTGGAGATAAGAACTTGATGATGATCAATATATTGGAAGATGCCAAGTCTTCTCAGTAGTCAAAATTTGCATATCCCTTAGAATTTCAAGAGATAATTGAATTGGCTCTATAGATTTTTGATCAAATGTTGACTTTATTTTTCTTAAGAATTCTGTTGATCAAGTCCTTGTGTAGATTAAAAGATGGTCAAAAGCTGGTAATTTATTGTAAGATCACCTTGTTCTTCTAGGAGCTTCTAAATGTCTTGAAAAGAAATCAGAGCTGTTAGATTTTCTATTTACCAGAAAACACTAAAAAATTTCTGACGTTCTATCAAGTGCTCCATGTATAAGCAAAGATAGTACTAATAACTCTCTAAGGAATATTGTGCGTTGGATTTCATAGTTCATTGTTGTACAACTGAAGACTTCTAAGTAGCCAAAGTCAAAGACAATCCACTCTCACTCTCAGATGGTAAACCTATAACACATAAGACAAACATCTTGATCTACAAATACCAAAGAAGTAAGAAACTAAGAATCAAACCTAAGAGGGCCTTCTATAGAAAACCTTGCCATGTACGACAACAGGGGCCTAAGGACCCAAACATAACTTCGGACTATAAAATTACAGTTCCATTAGCCAATCTTCTAATCCAAGATCAGAATGATACAGAAAGCAACACTTTGAAAGGATCTAGCAGAAGTGTTGAATTTGTCTAAAGTGCTTCTGGGCTGCTAAATTGGCAGCAGTTGAAGCATCATCTTCCTTGCTATTCAATGTGTTCTCCCCAGAGACTGCAGAGAAGTGTGATTGAGAAGCAGTAGCAGCAAAGAGTTGAGCTATGCACTCTATTAGGCAGCCGAGCAGAGGCAGGCTTGTGCAGATAATCACTCCAAGTCTAATATTCATGGCTAACTTTAATTCAAGCTTTTCTTTTAGTCAATAGAATGATGGCTGAGGGCAGAATTTATAGTAAAGTTGAGGACTTTATTCATATAAGTTTCTTGCGTGGTAAATAAGTCAGAGACAGGAAGAATCCTCGTGCTTGCATCTTGTCAAGCACAAGACGATTGAAAATTGGAGAATAATTGAAGATAAAACGAATAGTAAACAGCATGAAATTTCCTCTTTTTTTTTTTTTTTTAACTTTTTTGGATGATGTCACGAGTTTGAAATGTCCATATAAAAGATAAGCAAGGTTCTTAGCCTATGACGGGGATTCACATGTAAATCAGATCACTGGCAAATGATTTTTTGGGACGATAGAGCTAAAAAGTTGAAATATCACACTTCTTCCATTACATTTTGTGATCCTACCAATAAATGCAAGTCATGCATTATCATATGTATATAAAAAATAATAAATAATATTAAAATAATGTAAAATTTTACATTTATATATTCCTAATCATTAAACTTTTTAGATCCCAAACTTTTCTCACAATTTTCTTTTTGTTAATTTAGGAGCTGTTTCTTCATTTAGTTTCTCTATTTGAGATTAAAAAGTGAGGCAGAGAGTGAGAGATGAAGAAGAAGGAACTCTGCTTCATTTTGCAGTATCTTACAATTTTATTTAGAGGGAATTCATATTATAATGTTGAAAAGTCAAAATAGTCCAACGGACATGTTGAATTGAAACAGTCGAAGTATATTTCATGTAGCGGCGAGCAACGGAGTTTTATTCTATTTTCAATATTTTTTTCCATTGTTTTTTTTGCGTAATTGCTGCCTAATTGCCGCGTCTATGACCTTCTTTTGGCGCTACGATGAAGGATGAACGGCTGATATCAAACTATCTCACGGATCTCGATTTTTACTTTAAATTATTTGGTTGCTATTTATAATTTTATTTAATTTTTACTTAAAATTTTTATAAATTTATAAGTTTAAAATTACATCTTTATTTTTATTTTTATGTTTCTAATCAAATATTTTTCATCATTTTTTGATTAAATCCTTTTAATAATTAATATATGTAAAAAAATGTTTTATTGACATATTTTATTACATAATATTTCTATTTATATTTTAAATGATAAATAATATATAAAAATTATGATATTTTAAGAAATTAATTTATTTTTAGAAGATAATTTAAATTTATGTATCTCTTAATCCATTAATTGTTAAATGATTGTATATCTCATTATTGATAAAATTTAATAAAAAAAATGATAAGAGATAACTAATTAAATATAAATATAAATATAATAATTCAATTTTATAATTTTAACCACTTAATTAAAATTAAATAAAATTATAAAAAGAATAATTCATATATCTTTGCTGGAATGCAAAATGACTAGAATACCCTGAACTTATTTCAGTTCATTCTGCGAATATCTCTTCGCGCGCAAGGAATAATTAGTTAAAAGTCCCATAAACCTTCCCGCTCTCTTTTTCTCTTCCTCGAGTTTTCTGCATGTGCAGCTCCAACCATGTCTTCTTCTCTCATAGAACCCCGTAGAAAGAGACCACGAAGCTCCAAGAACTTCATGTTTCACTCCTTCCCTCTTCCTGGTGTGCCCATCGCACCCACCGGACCTTTTAGAGATAACGTGCGCGTCATCCTTCAAGATTGCGCAGAAATGGAAGATTACCATGTCCAGAATATGCCTTTATGGCGTACCGAGCTAAATCACGAGAATTCCAGCGTCACGGTCCTTCTCTACACTGTCGAAGACGACGCCTACTGCTCTAAGCGTCCGTTTTGTGATCAATGCCCTCGCATAGGTTTGCCCCAATCTCGATTTTCAATTTCGACTTCATTTATGCGAATTCTAATCGGTAATTCATGAAATAAGTCGGTCCAATTTGCACAGACTATTTTGATTTGATGTTTTGTTTCTTGTCAAAAACTGGTTTGTTTCAATTTTACGCCTTTTCTCAAGTTAGAAATTGAACTAATTTGTTTGATGATTTACCACGTTCTGGTTTCTGAAATTGAAGTGGGTTATGGCTTAGGTTGGAGCGACCATTTTGCACCAAAGAGAACTTACCATTTCATAGTGTATATTGTAATTCTCTGTTAATGTATTCTAAACAATTAAGGATAAAAAATAATAGTTATAGCGGAAGTTAGGTTGAACTAGTTATCTCCGGCCATTGAATTCCGATTGCTGCTTCTTCCTTCTTTGTACACTGCGTTTTGCCTTTTAATTTCTCAAAATGATGGTGTTCTTATTGTATGAATGGTTGATGGCATTAGGGACCTAAACATCCTATTTGTGGAACTTTTCAGCCCATAAGCTTTCAAGTTTTTCAGTTGTTAGGATTTATCTAAACTAACTGTAAATTCTAATACTATTTGACATTGTATATTAGCCAAAAAAAA
>JANHAO010024365.1:0-11641 GCA_026873985.1 Saraca asoca
ATCAATCTTATATAAAAAGGAAAGGATTAAATCATAGTTATTATATTTTGCATTAATGGCTCACGTCAAAACATCACTTTAAGATCATGATCACTTGAAAGGATACATGACTGTATGTTTAAATCCTTAGTATTAAGGTAAAATCTAATAATCGTGGTTCGTTTCTTACTATCATATAACACTAGTACTCTCTTTTGTTACACTGTTAGTTTCTTAATATCATAAACAAGAATAAGGGCTTCAATCATAATTTTTCGAAAAAAAAAAGTTTAGTTTTAAGAGAAATTTTTAAATGTTTCAACTATGTACATTTATTTTATCTAATAAATGAAGATTAATTATCAATTTTTAATATTTTTAAAATTAAAAAATTAGATTTTTAACATATATGAACATCATAAAACTAATAAATAAATAATAATATTAATAATTGATCATTATTTACTAAGTGGGAATAGAAGTACGTGTTTTATACCTCGGATTGTTCAAGAATTTTTCAAGTTTCAGATACTAAGCTTTATTTGATGTTTTGTGCTTTGATTTGGCATGCAGCTTGGAGGGCCAAACTGGAAAGTAAAACTTGGAAGAAGGGACTCGAAGACAGCCAGCTTCTCTGCCGCCAACAGTGGGGTACTCCCGGGTTCCAGTTCTAGCCTCAGCACCCTTATCCGAAGGTTTAAAGATCAAGGCCTCTCTGCCAAGGACATGGTGGCCTTATCTGGTACTGTCCATTTTTCTCTCTCTTCCATTATGTTCAACAAATATGTCGTTTTTTATTTTTTCTTGTCTTTTTATTCAAATGCATAGTGAAATTAATCACTCATTTATGACTTATTCAGCGCAATTTCGTGAGGCGGATCTCAATGTGACGTTTAAACAACCGAATATAAGGTTTCAAGTCTTTCGTTTTGGCCAAAGGCCGTC
Organism: Saraca asoca; assembly: GCA_026873985.1. Classification (NCBI taxonomy): domain Eukaryota; kingdom Viridiplantae; phylum Streptophyta; class Magnoliopsida; order Fabales; family Fabaceae; genus Saraca; species Saraca asoca. The sequence continues at coordinate 925 of JANHAO010024365.1, forward strand.
ACTTCCATTACAAAAGAAAAAGACAGAAGAAAATAAATGAATGAGTTTCTTTCAGTTTTAGTCAATTCTTTTGGAAAATACAGGATTACTATCTTTTTCATTTATTAATTTCTTTATAATTATGCATGTCATATTTTAAATTAAATTAATCTCATATATTTTAAAAAGTTATATAATCAATTCAACTTGTATTATATTATATTATATATATTTATACGAGAAATTCTGAATTAATATAAGTATAATTAATAATTTTTAAAGAATATAATTAAATGATTCAATTCATAAAATTCTAAAGGCATTGACCTAGCGATAGAGTAAAGTATCTCTTGTGTGATTAAGTTACTATCATATATTAAATTCTATAATTACAAATTTTTTAGATGAAAACAAAATTCGTTAGCCTTGACGTAAATGATTTGCTTTTAACTTCATCCGAAATGAGTAATTGAAATACATACATTTACTGAAATAGTAGTCCCAAAAAACAATTATTGTAACGTTAAATTGAGTTATCATATACAAAACAAGAAATTTTGAACACATACAATGAACAGAAAGTGAAAAAAATGACGGTAAAAGTAAGAGTTCTTTAATGTAAGATATCGTAGAAACATGAGACTTCTTGTGTAATCCTGTTTATCAAGTTCTTTTTGTTATTTTTAGGAGCCCACACAATTGGAAAGGCAAGGTGTATAAGTTTCAGACCTCGCATATACAATGACACCAACATTGACCCTTCATTTGCTAAGGCCAGACAGAAGAAGTGTCCACGCACCAGTGGCTCAGGAGACACTAAACTAGCAGTTTTGGACCTCCAAACTCCTAATGATTTTGACAACAATTACTTCAAGAACCTCATCAACAAAAGGGGACTTCTTCACTCTGATCAGGTTCTCTTCAACGGGGGATCCACGGATTCGTTGGTTAAAACTTATAGTCAGAATGATCGGGCATTTGATTCTGACTTTGTTGCTGCAATGATAAAGATGGGAAATATCAAACCCTTAACTGGTTCAAAAGGGGAGATTAGAAAGAACTGTGGGAAGCCAAATTAGAAGGAAGAAGAAAGTTGCTTGTGTCTTGGGTTTTGATCCTTTCATTATTCTTTTGTCATGTACCCCAAATTTGGCAGATATTATGTTGTGATGTGATTCTATCTTGGATGAAAGTGAATTGTGATCTAGTTTTTGCTTTTGTACTAGAATTATTTTGAAGGAATAAGACTTAAGCATGTATTGAAAAGTAGTCACTATGCATTTCAACCAATTTTGCCTTTAATCAACTCTAAGAACTAGGGTTACCAATGCTATTTAGAATAAGAACTAGGATTACCAATGCTATATATAATGAATACCACAATCATTATGAATTGCAAGAATTCAAATAAAACCATATGACTTCCCCTGAAGATGTCTTATCCAATAGAATTGAACGAACCTCTCCTTTCTATCATTTTTTTTTTATCCAAAAAAAGATGAATGCTACAATTTACATATTTTCTCCTGTCAATTATTAATACTAGTATTTAACTGCAAGAGGATGTGAATATGAATCTGAGTTTAGGTTTACTGATTCTGAAAATACACCCAACACCCATCCGTGTGTTGACGGCTAATATTCAAAGCTAAAAGTCATAGTCAATTCAAGACGGGTGCTTTCGGGAATTATAGTAAGACCCTCTTTTTATTGGTTCCCCTTTTCTCCCAAGAAAATAGCGTAACAAAGAGGCAGAAACAATTCATAAATAGGCTTATCAATTCACTAAATTCATTGATTTGTTGGGGAGTTGAGAAAATGACGGGAAGTAGCTATCTTTCCATGTCAACTTTATTTTTTCCGGAAGATAATATTCCGTTTCCTCAATTTTCCTTCATTCTCCTTCATCCAAATAAATCATAAATGATTAACAAAAAATAATAATAGGATTAGGATCCAATGCAACAATTAGAACTGCAATTACAACATCTTACCTTTGATCAGCATGGGACTCATGAGAATTCAAGGATTCTATGCATATAGACAACCAAATACAACAATTGTAGTTACAGTTCAATCCAAATACTTAATAATATGACAAAAATGAATAAGACGCAACAACCACAGAACCTGGTTGCCAGGAAGAAAAAAAAAATGCAAACATAAATAATCCCAGTCCATACATATAAATGACTTCCATGAAAATGCTGCCCAATGCGCATTAAGCAATATGTGGAATAATTTGGCAACTGTTTGGTAGAGAACAGAGATGAGTGCCTTGCCTGTGCTAAAATCAGCATAGCAGAAGATAATACCCAGAGCTCTAAAAGGACAGTTAAGTGGCCTTAAATAAACCGCTGAAAAAACTTTCTACTTTATCATCGTCTTGCCCAAGCTCAGCAACAAAGACTCTTCAAAAAACCTAAATCTAGATTCACATGTATAATTTTTCTACACATTAGAAACAAAAGTCTTCCTTTTCCAAAAGGACATAATGAATCCTCCATAAATATATTCGTGTTTTTTCTTCCCCTCTACAGACAAGTAAAAAAGAATTTCAAATCACCTACAAACGCATTATTTGCACCATGTAATGTAGAGATCAAACATCAAAGATGCTCCATTGATGTTAATTCAAAACCTTTGCATGGCACAAATGGATGGGGATAAAAAATCAGCCTCTCCCAGCATTGCCATGTCTTTGACTTCTAAAGATATTAAGGAGTCCCTGGGCCTGAACATTTAAAAAAATATAATCACCAGTTTCTTCAAAGATAAAATGCAATTAAAATATGAAACCATAGAGAAAGAGCAGTACCTTTTCTTTGGCCCTTGGGGTACCTGTGTGTGACAAAGCTACTAATGGTGGAACAGCTCCTTCTTGGAGCACCATGCTTATAAATCTGTTACTGTGTGAACAAAGATGTAGGAGAGCTGCTGCTGCATTCTCCTTTCCTCTGGTGGAACCCAACTCAACCACCTCGACTAGAACAGGAACCCCGCCTTCCTGACCAATTGCAGTTCTTCCTTCTGGAATTGTTGCTAGATTTGCCAAAACAGCCACTGCCTTGTCAACCATTCCAGCTGCTGGGTCCATCAACTCCACAAGGTGCTTCACAGCACCAGCTTGCACAATCCGACCCTTGTTTTCATGAAATATTGACAGATTAAACAAAGCAGTGGCTGCATCTTTCTTTCCTCTAGGAGTTCCATTCCCTAATAAATCAACCAATGGGTTGATAGCCCCTGACCTGCCTATCCTGATCTTGTTTTCCTCAATCACTGATAAGCTGAAAAGGGTGGCAGCTGAATTCTCCTTGGCTTCAGGGCTCCCTGTCTCAAGGACTCGAATCAAAGGCTCAATAGCACCAGCATTTGCAATTGCAGTTTTGTTGTTGTCATTGATTGATAAGTTGAGAAGCGCTGTAACAACATTTTCCTGGATTGTTGCATCATCTGATTGGATTAAGTCAACTAATAAGCTAATGGCTCCACAGTTTGCAATCACAATTCGATTATCCATATTGTGCTTAGCAAGAAGCCGGAGTTCTGTTGTTGCCTCTTTTTGACCATCAAGAGAACTGCTCTTCAGGTCTTCAACCAACTGGCGTACTTGGGTTTCAATACCAGAAAGATCAGCTCTAGTTTCAATAGCAGAAGGCATCATCCTAGGAAGAAACCTCTCTGATGGCCGCCGCCACATGGGCTGGCTTCGAGACCTAGTCTCCACCAACCAGGGTGACAACTGAGGTTCTATGCATGGAGCATTCATCATGGCAGCACCAGGCCCTGAATTTACCTCCCCAGAAGAATCTCTACTGTAGCTTGGATTGGTTGACAGTTGAGAAGCACCATAGCCAACTTGTCCTGCCTGAGGAAAAGTTGCACTAGAAAGTGCACCAGATCCCGAATCATTTTTAATGCGGGTTTGAGATAATTCTGACCCAGAGGCATCAGAGGATTCCCCTCTAGATGGTGACACAGGGGATTGGGCAACTGAATCCACACTTCTTTCATCAGAGCTAGAAGACCTAGTGTCAGAATCTGATATTCTAGCGATATCCAAACTCTGCCGATTTGTCATGCCACCTAAGGAACCTTCAGAAATTGAACATGGATGCAATGGCAATGTTTCGTCCCGGTGGATTCCACCAGAAGACATTAGATTCATACCAGGTGAACTGAAAGAATGAGAGTGAGCTGAGCCAGATGAGGATGGTTGGTTTACCCCGGAATGAGCAAAAACTGGTGATTCCCTGGTAGAACCAGAGTCCATATACCCATGAAGAGATGATGCTTGATTTAAGTTTGTGGATTTTATGGGATCAACAGGCTTCACATTATTTGATTCACACCAGTTTGCAATTAGTGCCTTTACAGTGTAGTTAGGTATGAGATTGGTGTGAGCCAGAGTCTGACGTGTCTTAGGACAAACCGTAAGCCCAAGATCAATCCAGTTTTTAATGAAAGCCCGCTCATAGGTTTGACCAGATGCCACTATAACTGGATCTGTCATCAACTCTAAAGAGAGGGGACAGCAAAAATCAGCAGGTACTGGAACTGGGGTACAACTCTGAGCTTGCTTAAGCATAACAAAACGTTCATGCATGCGGGATACAAGAGCAATCATTTGATCAATATATTCAACTTCTACAGTCTTTTCAGTTTGTTCAGCAATCTCCTTCAACTTTTCGAGGGCCACAGCCTCAATAAGAACATCCTGGTTAGAACTCAAGCCCAGGCTCTCAGCAATATTTACCAGTACCCCTGAGCTAGGTGCTTCACCTTCGGCTTGTTCCCTAATAGCTTCTTTAATGACCAATGATGTTTCTTCATATCCCAAACTCCTGAGTTTCTGCATGCAATGCTACAGTTAATCAAGTTAATATCTATTTTCTTCCCCGTAAAGAGAATCAAAGTACATACAAACTCATTTTTAAAAGGGGATCTTAGGATCTTAAAAGAACTTGAATTTGCATCTGTTACCTCAAGATGTGTCAAACTTAGTTCATCAGGAAGAGAATGATGGGAAGCCTTCAACTGCTGGAAAATGTCGAGACCTGAAGTCTGAATCCTAGATATCAAGGATTCAACTTGCATAACCTAGTGATCAAGACAGAGTAAGTGGTGAGAGAGAATTGGATAGATATTTAACAAGCAAACATTATGCCAAGTCACATTTATGATAAGCATGCAAGAAATTTTTATGACCTACTTCTGTATCATATAGCAAATTAACTCAAGCAAATACATTTGCACATTGTTCATTCCCAGCCAATATCAGACAAAATTATCTGCATCAAGGATGAAATATGTATTGTAGTACCCTCCATCTCTTAATCTTCCATACTATTATTCCCTTCCAATATCCATAATCCTTATTCCACACTCCATCAGTAAGAATGGAGGGAGAAAGAGGAGCGAAAAAAGCAGCATTGTGTGGCAGTATATTATTTCCTCTAATACAAGGCATCAATAAATGGCATAATCCCTTTACGAACCACAATAATACATCAAAAATATATTTCCCAAGATTAGCCAAGGGCATAATGAAACTGGCCACTAATAAAAGCTCAGCAAATTTTACCTTAAACTAACAAGATAGTAGTGCCATCTATGTATGCAAACCAAGTGTTCAGATATTATTTGAGACTTACAAAGTAAACTTTGCTAGACAATAGGTGCCAGCTCTCAATAAGCTCCCTCAACTCATCAACAAACTGACCCAGTTCTCCAAATATCTTACTAAGCACTTCGTTGGAAGCTAAATCAGAATTAACAATTGCATCAATTATCGGCTTCAACAACATAAGTATCTCCTGTGCCTTTTGATAATACTTTGAAATGGGTTCTGAATTCATGTTTCCAGAAAATGCTAACTGTAAGAATGAGGATATGCCACTGACAAGCATCTTGAACAAGGATATCTCCATAACACCTGCATCAGTAACAGAAAAGTTGCATGGGAATATGATAGAAAAGGAATAAAAAAGCAATATTTCCATTCAGTTAATTTCTTAAAAACAATTTAAAAGCAAGACACTCTCTGCTAGAAAATTTCAAATGCAACCAATCAAAGCAATGCCATTACATCAGGTGCAATAAAAAGAAAAAAAGGAGGAGTTCAGGGGAACAAGTGAAGGCGTGCTTCTAACATCATTATTTAGTGAGCATCCATCTAAAACCATCTAGATCACAGACTACACATGCAATTTCGGATTAGACACTGCCAGAATCCTCCTTCTCACACTCTTCACAGTACTTGAGAGAAAAAAAGAATCATTATTCAAATCTAACAAATCATTGAAGAAACATTTATAACATTTTTTTAAAATGGGAAAACAAAGGAAAAGGATGGCACCCACAAACAAAAAAAAGACTCCTTTAATCAGAACAGAAGGATAATGATGGAAATAGAAAACCAACTGAGGAACGCAAAGGCTCCTTGTCTGAATATGACATCCTTATTATAATAGAGAGGGGATTTGCATGCACATATTGATAAATGGTGCTTGTTTTGACATTCTAGAATAGCAGTTCAATCAAGCACTATGGATTCAATTGATATATTCTACGCCAAATCCCAGTCCATTGAGTTTGGCCTAGATAAACTTTTCTTCAATTAGTAGACAATTATTATAACTTTACAATTAGTATGTCTTTAAAACTTTTAAACAATAAATGGATTGGCCCATTTCACCATGAACCTGTTTAAGTTGCAGTTTACGATTTGCCAACCTTCTTACTAAATGGCTAAAAGCCCAACATGCATAAGGGCCAAGAGAGAAGAACATAAAAAGAAGATAAGAAATCCTCCTTTTAAGAGATATAATAAAATCATCCTTGGGTCTTATCTAAGAGCATAAGCTTTTGGGATTAACTAGTACCTAATATAATATCAAAACCTCTTTGACCAAAGTGTCAAGGGTTCAACCCCTGTTGCCACCTACACTCTAATTATAATTATAATTCAATTATAGCACAAGTTAAAGTAGGCCTGTGCTATGTCCATACTACAGGTCCAAAGGTTAAAATATATTCTTAATGCTTATTAATAACTACCAAAAATGAATTTAAGTGGCAAAATCATTGAAGAAAAGGAAGAATGGACTTATCTGATGAACGAAGATATTTATAGATGCACACAAGGTATTGAGTTACCATTTAATTTGGTAAAGAGTCTGATATTTATCAAGATGGCAAAGTTCGTGAGTGATTATGATTAGGGCTCATTGCACTTTAACGTGTTGTGTGGCATACAAGAATTCCGAATTGAAACTATTCAGTCAGACATTTTATTATTTTTTTATAGAAAATTCAGTCAGACGTTTTATTCTTATTCAGTAAAATGGAATAGTTCTGTAAATAATTTTCTGTACCTTTATGGAACACTTCTGCTTCTGTTGTGCAGTTTTCTACAATTTATTGGTTCTCTTAAGGCCCATTACATATAATAGTTAAAAGGAAATATTAGTAAGATGTAAATTTCTCTTTAAGAACAAAGCAGTCAACACTCAACAGTTATCGAAGTTCATTATTTCCCTCTTCTCAATGAAATTAGCCACCCAAAGCAGGTGAGAGGAAAGAGACCTTTTAAAATCACATAGATCAAACTAGGGTTTAGAATAAGACTAGCAGAGTTGAGCTCAAAATTGCAGGATCAACTCAAGTGTCATATTAGAATTGACTATGAACTGGATTTATTGGATGAAGCAAGCTGCGGGGATCAACTTGACCTGATTGGTTTAACTTGAACCAACTGAACCTCAGGTCCAAAATTACTACATTACTGTGAAGGGGGACCCAATCAGAAAATTAAAACATTTTAGTAAAAATTATTAATCGAGAGATACATAAACAAAAATTTAAAATGAAAAACTCAGATATAGAAAATGCGATGGGTAATTAATAACATAATAAAAACCAAGTACAGCAACTCAACAATCACAAGTAAAGTTTCGGTGTTTTCAGAAACAATACTTAACAGCACTATCAACCATTTAATGCCATGCTCATGCAATAATTTAAATAACCTTTCCAGCAAATGATACTTAACCAAAATTATCTATACATCCTTTCACCAACAATGCAACAAAACTCACGATTGCAAACTCATACAAGCAAGATCCCAACTTAAATTCAGCATTTAACATTCGATAAAATCAACTAAAACATGAGCTTACCTGTACTGCAGTGTGGACCCAGATAAAACAATTGAAATCCGATGCTTAATTATCCGGTGTCTGGTCCGCGTCCTCTGTGTGCTGTGCCTTCTAACCGAAAGGACTACCTGGTAAGGAATTAAGTTTAAAGGCACAGAAGGGTACTACAAACGAAAAGTTTCTTATTCTCCAGCGGAGATGGGGTTCCTGCTAGAAAGAGGATAGGCAGTGAAGGAGCTTGTTGTTGTGGCAACCGCCGGCGCGGAACGGATACACCGGCGGGTAGATACTGAATCAGGGCAAAGTGATGGATGAATTGGGAAATTTCGCAAGGAATCGAGTCTCTAAATCCAATTTCTGTACTGGTTTTTGTATTTTACGAATTGGAGACGCGCGGTGAAGACCGGAACGGGCATCTTTGTACCAGTTGAGAGGCAAAGACAAATAAACTAGAAATGTCAAATGTCTAACATTCTGAGGATGAAACATGAAGCTAGTAGTCACTGCAGCTCCTGTAGAGTCATAATATTTCAAAGAGCCAAAAATGATTTTTTTTTCTTTTTTCTTTTTTTTTTCTAATGTTTCAATTCTATCTCTCAATTTTTATTTTGAACAATTTTCCACATAATTTTAACTATTAACCTAACTCCATCCACATTATTGATTGAACTTACTAACATGACATGATCATAAAAAAGAAATTGATTTGAATTAAATAAAGAAAATTTTAGCAATAAAATATTAGTGAGCTCAATTTTTTTTTTTAACTAAAAAAAGGCCTAAGCAGCAAGAAAGCTAGAATAAAAAATATTTCAACTATAAAATTGTGTCTCGATTTTCATTTAATAGTTTTTTTGTCATCTTTTTCATTTAATATGCTCGTGAAGAATTTTATTAATAACGATTGGGAGGTTATAGTCCAACATGCGTTCAGAGAACACAAGGGCAGCTGTTTTTCATGTAGGAGCCGACCATAATTAAGCAGTCATCCTCCTTGCGCTCGCGAACAATTTTTATTTTACTCTTTTATTAGTATAGATGATGGTAAATCACTTAAAAGAGTTTAAATTTAAAATATTGAAGCTGGAGAAAATTTTAAAATAATATTAGATATTATTATATTATTGATAGTGCTAATTTATTGGGATAGAAAATACATTAAAGAAAAAAAGCTTTTATCTTTTTATTTAAAATTAATGTTTTAAAAATTAGATCAAATAGTGAATCGAAAAAATCACCAAGTCATAATTTAATTTGTCTAACTGATTAAATCAATGGTTAAATTAAATGATATCATAAATATAAATTTATATAAATTTATTAAAAAATTAAATGATAACTGTTTAGATCATAAATATTGTTGACGGTAAAATTTGATTTAGTGAACTTAAATCTTAATCAATCCGAACAATTCTTTAACACCTTAAACTGCAAGTTGATAACACAAGTTTTAACAAGAAATAGAGAATGAGAAGGAGGAAAAATAGTAGGCATAGAAGCTTTTTATCATGATTTGACTAAAGCTAATTTGACCCTTACATCTACAATAGTTTGTATTTTCTATTATATGGTAGTTTTTCTATGTGGTTCAACAAAGTTACAATATCAATGCTCTCTCATTGTTTCGGAAAAGTGTCTGCATGCAAGTTTCTAACTTACCTACGATGATATATTCTTTTCCTATTTATAGAAGTAAGGAGGGTTACAAGCGTAATTTGATAAATAGCAAAATGATTATTTCCGCTGTTGTGGATAATAAATGCTTGACATTTCATTATTGGATTTTAGAGGTTGATGTGTCAATTTTGGGGCCTGACTTGTCGATTGGGAGAATATGCCTTTGGGTGCTGACTAGACCCCACCATTCCATGCCCAATACTTGAGGCAGCTCGCTTGGCAGTCCGAGCTCGTGTTGGGTGATTCGTTGGTTGTGTTGGTGGGTCTCTCAAGCTGGTCCAAACAGGTTTCCTATAAGATGACTAGGATAGCATGCTTCGCTTGGTGAGATGGAGTCCGTCCTTAATGAGCTGGAGTCTGTCCTCAGCGAGTTAGAGTCCGTCTTGGTCTCGTCTCGGGGCTTGCAAGTGGTGATCTTGTGCCTTCATCGAGCGACCTCCGTTATTGGGTGATTCGGGCCTTTTCTGGTTGGACTTAGCTTCTTATTGGGTGTCAGCTAGCCCATTTTACATTGTCCAGAAAATACCCATAACATTAGCCCCCCAACCCTCAATTTGCTTTGTGGACTAGGAGTTGTATCTTGCTGGCAAAGTTCTTGCTCACAATCTACAACGTTATCAAGTCCTTCACCTATAGTCTGCTGTGTAGTCAAAGTCTTTATTTATAGCTTATCGTGCTGTCATTTTAGACTTCAACCTTTCATTTCATCTGCACCAGGCCATACCTTCCACTGTACTTGTTTTACAGTTGTTAGCACGATAGTCTTGCTTTCTTCCGGACCATTCAATCTGGTTATCTTCCGAATACTTTAGTGAGGCCGACTAGTCTATATAAGGCATAGGAAACCCTTCTTCCTCCTCCATAGAATGACCTGATGGGTGCCTTAGTTAAGCCCTCCA
>JANHAO010024366.1:0-11649 GCA_026873985.1 Saraca asoca
TTAGTAGCAAATGATAAATGTTTAAAATTTCATTTTCTAAAATTTTATTTTTCAACATCAAAATAAACATATAGCTTAGAGTGATATGATAAAAGATTACTCTAAGGCTAACACAGATTATAAGGTACGTGGCCTCCTTAATTATCTCTTTATTGGTTATGTTGGCTTAGCCAAACAAAGGTCCAAATGCTTTTTGTTTTATAAGTTATGAAAAAGATTTATGTATTTTAAATTTTAAAGAAAGTTTTATAAAAAAATATTTTTTTTGTTAAAGGTTGTATTTCATATTTTTAAATATATACATGTAGACATAATTTTGGCATTGTTTTCATGATTTTCAAAATATAAAGGTTTTTTTTTTAAATGCTAAATACTCATGAATTTACAGGTCACCACTTGGTGGTTCATGTCAATCTTGGTTCCTAAATTGAGGTTGTGACAATATTATTTTCAAAATTACCAAAACATTTTTCTATGTGCTAGAAATTATGAACAGAGTTAAATAAGAACATGATTTTAGAGATGGTCCTAGAGACTTAGGTGATAGGTGTGATGGTTATTAATATACATGTTTATGAATGTGTGCGATAGGCTAGTTTATGGTTAGAATTAGAGACTACTCAAATGTTTAGAAATTTTTACTTTTTTCATGTATATGAATTAATGTATCAGATAGAAAGGATAAATGAAATAAAAGTAATTAGTTAGTTAGCAATGAGGGTCAAAGATATAAGTAGGATGTTTTGAAAGCTAAGAGATAGACGATAAGCTAAGCATAGATTAGACAAATGAATTAGAAAGGGGTAGTAAGGTCCATAAAGAGAGATAATCAAGGTCATGTCATACCCCAACTTGGGAGCGTGACTAGCATAGGAAGTCATCCGAAAGCAACTTCCTACAAGCCTTACATAGACTCATAATCAAACTAAGAAAATTATAAGAAACTTTTCATAAAGAAACTTAAAAGAATCAATTGCTTAAAAATTTTCAAAATGCATATATATTTTTTTCAAAAAATTTTCATAGAAAATTCAACAGAATTTTCTCTATTTTTTAGATGTGGGCTATAGGTCAAAACAATAATGAAGGGCCACACACCCTACCTAACACCTGTACATGCAAACAAAGCTATACACAAACTATACTAGTCACAAAACAATACAATTTGCATATAATTGACCACTAACTATGCACATATGCAATGTTCCTCCTACCAAACTAACCTCCAAAGACCATGCCTTCAAGTTCTGCTAGCTTAATTCATCCAATCAAGGACTATGCTCACGTCTTGCAATTTGGTGAGCTATGTTGGAATGAGTAACTTGTGGCTTTCAAAATAATTTTTTAAGAAAAAGAATATAATCAATTTCAAAGAAATCCATTAAGTGAATCACTTACTAATACTCATGTCCATACAAGTCATAGCTTCTCGCAAACCTTTGGAAATAAGTTCTCACTTGAAAATTCTTTTACCACTAAGGAAACTAAGGCATAAGTATGATAAAAGTAATAAAACCCATCAATTATCTTATGCTAAATAAGGTTGAAATTCAAATAAGAGAGAAAATAATTAACAATGTCATCATTTACTAAAACTTCCATATAAGTAATATAAAGACATGAGTAGATAAATTCAAAAAGTTCAATAAGTCATATAGGCAACATAAGTATGCAATTCAAATAATTCTAAGTATGTAAGATACATGTCACGAATTAGCTTATATTGATGATCGATTTTGGTAATTGGTCAACGAGGGATTCTTAGAACCAGACTACTATTGAGAGTAAAGAGGGAACAAGAAGGTGACGGGAGATTGAGAGGAAGAGCAGGGAAAACACCAAGAATTTTATCGTGGTTCAGCTAAAGTCAAAATGACCCCTACGTCCATAGTTGTTGTATTAGCTTTTTGGGTCGTTGTTTTATTACACATATGTCTATAACTATTTTGGCAGAGTTTCTACATATATCTTTCTATATCTATGCAATGGCTCTCCCTCCCTATTTATAAGAGCCAAGAGGGTTACAAGTCATAATTTATCATTGTAAAACTATGATTACATCTATACTGGGTATTAAATGCTAGACATCAAGCAATAAATGCAAGATAAATCATTGTCAGATTTTAGAGGCTCATTTACAAGTTGGTAGAGTATTCAAACTACTTGTTAGACATTAGCTATTCTGAATCATGCCAAAGGGAGCTCATTGTCACCTTATTCAATTTGGAAGCCATGAGCTCGTGTCCTGCAGTACATGGCCTACTGCTCAGCTTCAGCGACCTTACTGAGTTGGGTCATGCCTCCTTGCTTCCCTATTCGATTCTTTGGGCCTTCACTAGTCCATTCTGTTTGATCTGAAGGTGCCCATAACATCAGCCCCCTAACTCTCAATTCGCTCTGCGAGCTGGGAGTTAGTTGTGCAATTTTTAGGTAGGGGCCCTTTATCCGTGGCTTGCGGTGCTACCAAGTTCCTTGTATGCAGCACTATTTTAGTCAAAGCCTCTGCTTGCAGCTTTTCAAATGGTCATTCAGAGCCTAGCTTTCCATTGCATATGTTTTATAGCTATTGGCAAGGTGACTTGATCTTTCTTTCGACCCGTCCGATTGAGAACGTCTGGATGCCTTCTGGATTCTTCAGAAAGGTCAGATCGGTCTATATAAGGCATGGGAAATTTTATTTCTTTGTAGAACAACCTAGTGAATGCTTCTGATAAGCTTCTTATGAGGGAGCAGAGCATGTTCGGTCCGCTGTGAGGACTCTCCACAGAGGATCTTGGGAAGTTTTGTTATGAAAAGCTTTTAAGGGTGATTTCTCTTTGAGGATCCTAAGAAGTTTTGTTACCTTCCCCCATCACCTCTTTGTGATTAAGGCAGCTTTTCACTAATGCTTTTTAGTCTCCTTTCATGGCGAGACATTTTGGTTAGTTCCCCTAAACACCCAAAAGTCAAGGAGTTGAGGAATGAGCTATTAACTTTAGAGGAAGACAAGAAAGAGGAGTTAGGATTGTGTGTCCTACTCTACAGACCATGACTCCCTATAGGGCAGCTTTTCTCACTTATTATAGTTGTAGGTCTATCTTAGTCTTTGTTTTCAGAATTTCTTTGTAGTGACTTACCTTGTTAAAAGATGTTTTGTAATGAATATTGCCCTTTTTTCTTGATGTTTCAAGAGTGCAACTGATTGTCGTGTGTTGCAGAAAATTATATTTATGCCCTTTTTACAGACTGATTTCTGCTTGCTGGGCTTAATTGAATATCGAGCTTAGTATTTAATAGGTAAAATCAATCCACTCTGGTTGTAGACTTTAAGCCCTGAAATGACCTGGTCAATAATGGATTTTGGCCTACAAGAAAGCTATGAGTAATCAGACGGACGGTGTGTACTGCCCCTTAGTTACAACAGGTATGCAAGTCATGAACTTGAACCAAAGGTAAGACAGGCTTGCAAGGTTTAGCGCACTGCGCTAGGTGTGCCTGAGCTAAGACCAAATGAGCTCATAAGGCTTAGTGCATTTGCACCAGGTGTGTCCGAGCTAAGGTTGAATGACCTCGTGAGGCTTTGTGCGCTAGCACCAAGTGTGCCCGAGCTGAGATCAAATGAGCTCGTGAGGCTTAGTGCGTTTGCACCTGGTGTGCCCAAGTAGAGATCGAATGAGCTCGTGAGGCTTAGTGCATTAGCACCAGGTGTGCCCGAGCTGAGATCGAATGAGCTTGTAAGGCTTAGTGTGTTTACACCAGGTGTACCCAAGCTGAGATCAAATGAGCTCATAAGGCTTAGTGCATTTACACCGAGTGTGCCTGAGCTAAGATTGAATGAGCTCATCAGGCTTAGTGCGCTAGCACCAAGTGTGCCTGAGCCAAGATTGAATGAGCTCGTAAGGCTTAGTGCAATTGATTACTATCTCTAGGGGGCATGTCTTAATTTTAAATGCTAACATGCACTGGTCTGTCGAATCGTGGGTTGTCTGGAGAGTTTCACAATCTGGCGGTTTGGTTTATTCATAATAATAATAATAAAAACCCAGGGGGACATTCCCCTCTTTTTTCATCTGTCATTTGAAATCTACCAATTCTAGACCTTTTTTCTCTGTCCCTCTGCAAAATTTGTAACCGTTCACTACTCTCTACCCACTCTGGCCTTATTTCGGTTCCTTTAGTTTCATCAAGCCTAGTTCGTGTTACCAGGCACTGCTTTCATCTACACTTTAGATTCGTCTTCGATTGACAAGGTAAATTTCTATTCCTGGCCTTGTGTTTTTGCATTTTGATTTTGGGGCTTTTACAGGTGTGTCTATTGTTAATGGAGAGCGGGGGTGTGGGCCATGTTTTACCTATCCATTGATAAACGCTTAGGGCTTATGGTGGTGGCAAATTTTTCAACAAGTTCTCTTGGTTTTCTGGCTTTAAGGCTGAGACCCCATTTGTGTCTTTGGATCTAGGTGTCTTGGGCGGTAGCCACCTTTCTTTAGGTCAGGCTACTTTTAGGCTAGTGATTGATTTGTGTTCAGTGGCCTGATCATTTCTTTTTCTTTCTTTCTTGTGTAGATGTTTCAGCCCCATAGATACCGCTACCACCTAATAGTCAATGAGTATATCGAGTTCGAAGGGAGTGAGGGTACGCCTCGTGCCACCAAGGGTGCGACCTCCCAGAGTGGTGAGGCTACTAGTAAGTTTGTAGCTTGTTCCGAACTAGTGGGAGACAAAGTTGATTCTCCCTTCAAGCGTTATCCTTCCAATATCAAACTCAAAGAATTAGGGGTGATCACTGAGTCGTACTTTTTCCCAAAGGGCTGTCGCGTTATGGTGCCATCTAGCGGTGACCACTCCTACTAAGTTTAAAGCCATAAGTGTTTATCACCTTAATGCAGGTCTTAGGTTCTCGGTCCCCTTGTACATAATTGATTTCCTGAATAAGTTAAAGCTCACTCTGACTCAGTTGACCCTTAATGTGTACTCCACATTGACGTTTTTAGCATTGTTTCATCTTGAAAATGGTCTCCCTCCTCCCAACGCTAAAGTCCTCTGTTATCTTTACAGTATCAAGATTGCTAGACAAAGGGATGGGGTTTATTATCTTTCACCTCACCCTTCCAAGTATAAGAGGGTGTTGCCTCATGGGGATGCTAGAGGGAAATCCAATGTGGGCCCTTATAAGACCCGTTGGTTCTATGTTTCCTACTCGTCCTTTTGTCGTCTTCAAAATTTCTCATTTAATTCAAGTCTGGGTGATCAATCTTAGAGAGTTTAGGTGTTTGTTGTCTTTCATTTTGCTTTAGGTTTAACTTTCATCACGTTTTTTGTAGATGGAGTAAGAAAGGAGAGATCAGAGTTGAGTGTAGGGGTGGTTGAGGTGCTAGACAAGTTTACCATCTATGGTGACTTGTGAAACGACTCAAAGTTCAAAGAGGAGCTCCTGTGAGCTCGCGGACTTTCTCCTGCTCTTGGTACTAAACTTCTTGACCGCTCGTGGGACGTTGGAGCTCATGGGATGAGAGAAGTTCCCTAGCCAATTTCAGCAAACAAGGTGACATGGGGAAAGTCAACTTGGCCCTACCTCCTACAAGGTTGAGGCAAACTGCTGCCCCAGCCTCTACTCATGTTGATCATTCTTCTTCCTTTGCAGCTACTCCAACTCTTGCTTAGGCTGGCCAAGCTTCTTCCTCTACTACTATCCCAGCACAAGCTAAAACTAGTGATCCTCTCACCCTGATGATAACAGAAGAAACCTTACTTACTTCGACTCCTATTTCTCAACTGGGGCCAATTGAGGCAGAGAGGGTGAGACCGAGGTCTTTGGGCTATGGAGAGGAGGCTCCAATGGGGTCTTTCTCTAGGAGACAAAGAACTGATGGAGAGCAGTAGGTTGTTGCTGATCTGACGGTAGGGGCCGAGGGTGCTCAGGGTTCCTAAGTTAGAGGTTTGGGACCCAAGACTTTGGCACTCTATGACGTTGTCAACAAAAATGTAGGCCAGATCCTAGGGGCTCAAACAGAATCCCTGAAGATGACAGGATTCGAGGGAGTTCTCTGGTGAAGATATTAATTAACCACTGCTTGATAGTCAGAATTGTTTCTTCCAGGTTCCTTTTTAATCCTTTATTTACATCTGAACTTCTTGTTATTCCTTTTCAGGGGGTGTTGGAGGTGGTAAGGCTAAGGAATGTGAGCTTGATCTGGGAGGTGAAGTTAGGTCAGCTCAAGGCCAGCTTCGCAACGATGACCAAAGAGGTAGCTAAACTGAAGAAAATATGGGAAGATGAGATGACTGATTTGACCTCATGGCTACACAGAGCTCATGATTGATATTAGTAGAAATTGGAACTATGTAGAAGGCTGGCAAAAAGCCAGGGAAAGCTAGGCCCGACCCAGTGATGAATTCACCAGATCGTTGTATAGAAGCCTTCATCTTGCGCAAGACTGGAGCTCGCTAGCCAAATAAGCTCGAAGTCAAAAACCAGTGGCACCTTTGATGTGTAAGCTCAAGCCCACAGTAACACAACCTTGTTCAGCCAAAAGCTTATTGAAGCTAAGCATAAAGCTAACAAACAACTTGCACTGTCATTTTGCAAATACGACCAGCAAGTCCCACTTATAGAAGGTAGCCAGGGGAAGCCAATCCTTAGTACCCTAGGTAGTCTTGTACATTTAATATCTTATGTAATAGATGTACAGTTAATTTAGTCCCATTTGTATCCCTCCATACTCCTATAAATGGGGGGCTTGGACCATTGTAAAAAGAGAGGGCAAATACAAGAGACTAGTAGAAACTTTGCTAAAACTATGGCAAAAGCTTTGTAAACACTTTTTCAATACAATAAAAATATCTTTGTGGACATAGGGTCCGATGCTGCCTGGATTTGGTTGAACCACTTTAAACTCTGTGTACTTCTCCCCTTTTTCCTCCTGCCATCGAACATCCTTTCCTTACCTCTGCGACCGGAGAACGGGTTGGGTCCTCGAAAAACCCCCTTCGTTGGCTGGATTCGAATTGAACCAAAATCCATTGTCAACATTTTGGTATGCCTGATGGGACCCTTTTGTTCCCTGGTCCTCTCTCTGATTGTTCTATTCACGTCAAAATGGTAAAAGGAAAGGCCGACAGGAAGTTGGATGTTTTGTCAGTCGACTAGAAGGTCACATTGCTAGCTCCTTTACCACCAGAATTGCTAATGGTCTAGCCTCTCTGGTTCACTATCAACCCAAAGTTATCGTCAACCAGGCTGATGAAGCCTAGGCATGGCATCAGTGCTGGGAAGCATTTGAAGGCTTAATGAAAAGGATGGCTAAAGCATTTCAAATGCTAGCTTAGGTACAAGCTAAAAATGTGCAAAGGTAAATGGAAGTTGTCACACCTAAAATTATCCCCCAGTAGCAACGAGCTAGAACTTTGAACAGAGCCAATTGTGAGCATGTCTCAAAATGCTCCCTCCATGACGAGGAGGATACAAGAAGTTGCTAGGATTCCAGTCAGAAGTCTAAGGGATTGCCATTGATAATAGAAGAATTATTCCAAAGGGAAATGATTAAAGGCACACCTCTGAACTCAAGGCGACCAAGGGCATGCCAAGGAATGGACTCCCTTCTCCAAGAAGATCGAAATGGAGCCTCTCCCTTAAAAGCTCAAAATCCTTACCTTCCCCCTTTATAATGGAAACAGTGATCTGCATAATCACTTAGACATGTTCAATGATCAGAAGGATCTCTGAATGAGTAACCCTCTGATCAAGTGCTGTGTCTTTCCTATCACCCTAGGAGATGCCCCCCGAGCCTGGCTCAGGAACCTCCTGGCCTGTAGTATCAACAGTTAGGAAGCATGTCAGCAGAAATTTCTTAACCACTACAGGGTGCTAAAGAGGTAGCTTGCACCCCCTTGCCACCTCACCATGATCTTTCAGCATGGGCATGAGTCTCTTAAGGATTACATTGCTCGTTTGAAACATGAGATCGACAGTGTGGAAAGCCCATCCAATAAAAGCATTTTGACGATGATATCTGTCAAACTTTGCAAAGATGGTAATCTGTATAAAAGCATATACGAATCCCCAGTAACAGACCTGGGAGAATTCTATGATCATGCTACCAAACAAATTTGGTGGGAGGAGACGTTTGGTATAATGAAACCCGAATCGGACAGCTCGGTTTAGGGTAAGAGGAAGAGTTGTGGTGAGAACGTGAAAAGTGTCCCCAACTCACAGCTCGCAAAGAAGGCCAAGGCCAAGCAACCTCAATAGTTAGCTCACTATGAGGACTATAGTATTTTATCAGATACTCCTGACAGAATCTATGCAGTAGAAAGAAATAAAGAGGACTTCAGGACTCTAACTCCCTTGCAGGTATCTCACGCTGGCAGGAACACAAACAAATTTTGTGCATACTAAAATGAAATGGGACACAACATTTTGGATTGCCGAGGTCTCAGAGATGCCATCGAGGTTCTAATTAAAAGAGGGCGTTTGAGAGAATATGTGTTGTGACCTGTGGCACAACGCCTCCTCGACTCCAATAGGATCCTGAGCAAGAGCAGCTAGCTATAATAAGAACCATATATTGAGCTTGTAGTCTAATAAGCAAAAGCATCCCAAACCTTTTGTAGATTGATTTGTGTATGTTCTTCTAAAAAATTCCGAGAAGTGCATGACTTGATCTTGAGATTTTAGGAAATGCATGCTTTGCAAGCTAAGCCTCAAAATTAAGAGTGAACTTCGTAATTAGTGATTTAAACTTTGCAGCTCTCTTGCGACCTAAAAGCTCTTGCATGTGAGTAACTTTCTTAGCCACCGCATGCACGCAGCACCCTCACCATGTGTACAAGCAACTTTCTTAGCCATCGTGCGCATGTGTGTAATTAAAAGCTCACGAGTATGAGTAACTTTCTTAGCCACTGTGCATTGCAACCCTCACCATGCATACGAGCAACTTTCTTAGCCATTATGTGCGTGTAGCAACCTTATTGTGTATACAAGTAACTTTCTTAGCCATCACATGCACATGACCTAAATTTCGTAGCTGTCTTGCAATATGAACTTTGCAGCTATCATGTGAACTGAATTTTGCAGCTATCATGCAACGTAAATTTCACAGCTATCATGTGAACTAAATCTTGCAGCTCTCGTGCGACCACATGCCTTAGCGTCTTTTAACCTATTTGTATATTACTTATTTATGTTCAAGTTAAATTTATTGATTGATGAAAGGTATTGCCAATTGGTTACTTGATTATTTCTATGTAGAATTAACACTTGTTATCTAAAAGTTATAGGACAAAACAACTGAACATTAAAAGAAAAAAAGAAGATTTTATTCAATAAAAAGCCTAAACAAGATACAGATACATTGTGAGGAGTCAAAATACAAGTCAGGAAAAGCTACTCAGAAAGAGCTATAGTCAGTTCTTTTGGAAGAAGGACTAGTGTGCAAGAGGAAAGCTCCCAATTAGAAGGCAAGCCATCGAAGGAAGAGCCTCAGCCAATTGTAAGTTCGTCGACCCTCCTAAGCCCTTAGTTTTATTCCTCCAGCCTTGATTCTCGGAGGTGGGAAAATTTAGGAAGACCCACTGGAGTGGCAGAAAAGGAGAAACCTCATAAACATGAGGACATAATCCGGGATCCATATGAGATCCCTTCACATTATAGAAAAAGTGTGGACTTTGAAGCTCCTTATACAATAGACCATACACACCTCACTCAAAAGGCAGAACATCGGGATATCAGGGGGTTTATCTAAAACAGTCATTTGAACACTCTCTAAGAAAAGAATTAAATTTCCCATGCTTTAAATAGGCTCAGCCTGAAAGAGCCGAAGAATCCAAAAGGGAAGACCCAACTGCTCTTATTTAATGGCTTGGAAGAAAATGAAGCCAGGGAACTAATAGCCATGAGACACGTTTGACCTGGAGAAATGAAACAATAGGGTGATTTAAAAGGCTTTGACTGCACAATTGCCTATGACTGACACTAGAAACATCTCCCGGACTTGGGACTAGAGTGGGCCAGATAAGGACCTAACAGCAAAAGCATATCCATAAAGTCCTCTAAGTGTCATAGAGCTCCAGTTTGCTAGAAATCACCTCGCAAAGGAGAGCAAATGTGTAATACGAAGACTTGTGATATGTTATCACTACACACGATCTGTAAAAGTCTAACTCCTAACTCGCGAAGTGAACTGAGAGTTAGAGGTAATGATATTAGTAGAAACTAGAACTATGCAGAAGGTTATCGAGAGCCTAGGGAAAGTTAGGCCTGACCCAGTGACGAGTTCGCCAGATCACTGTATAGAAGCCTTCAGGTCATGGAAGACTAGAGCTCGTTGAGCAAACAAGCTCAAAGTTAGAAACCGGTGGCACCTTTGACATGCAGGCTCAAGCCCGCAGCAACATAGCCTCGTTTGACTAGAAGCTCGTTGAAGCTAAACATAAAGCCAACAAACAACTTGCACTTCCATTCTACAAATACGGCCAGTAAGCCCCACTTGTAGAAGGTAGCCCACGGAAGCTAATCCTTAGTACCTTAGGTAGTCTTGTACATTTAATATCTGATGTAACAGATATATAGTTAATTTAGTCTCACTTGTACCCCTCCATGCTCCTATAAATAAGGGGCTTGGACCATTGTAAAAAGAGAGGGCAGATACAAGAGACTAGCAGAAACTCTGTTGGAAAATTATGGTAAAAGCTCTGCAAACACTCTTTCAATACAATAAAAATATCTCTATGGACGTAGGGTCCAGTGCTGCTCAAATTTGGCCAAACCACGTTAAACTCTATGTACTTCTCCTTTTTTCTTTCTGCCATCCAACATCCTTTCCTCACCTTGGCAACCGGAGAATGGTTCGGGTCCTCGAAGAACTTGCTCTGTTGGCTGGATTCGGATTAAACCAAAATCCACTATCAATGACAAGCTTCAATAGGGGAAGGAAGACGTGGCAGCACTATCACGAGGGGTAAAAAGCTTCCAATGGATGTCTGAAGTTGCTCAAAAGAGGGTAGCTCATGCTGAAGATAAGGCACTATGAGCTGAGGAAGCAATCAAGCGAGCTAAGGGGGTTGCCAAGTGAGTTAAGGAAAAGGCCATACAGGCTGAGGAGGAGATTGTTAAAGTGAGGGGGAAACTTCTATCTTGGTTGATCAAGCTAGAGAAGCTGCCATTTCTGAGACCACTAGCAGCTTCATGTACACCCTTTGGTAGAAACACCCTAACCTTGATTTTTCATTTTTTGGTGGGGAAATCAAAGCTATTATCTGGGGCTTTGTCGAGGGCATGGGGGCAACCTCTCCTCTAGATGCTGAGGCTAACTCTCAAAGCCTTATAGAGTTTGATCCTGAAATTGAGAGGACACTTCACAACAAAAGGAAACAAAAGAAGCAAGACCAACTAGTACCCACGTTAATGGATCATCAAAACAACCGATCACTTAAGGAGTTTACTATACCGAACACTCAAGGCCTAACTCCAAGCATAATCAAACCAACCGTAGAGGCCAATAATTTTGAATTGAAGTAGGCACTCCTTTAAATGGCCCAACAAAATCAATTTGGAGGCTCCCCTACAGAAGACCCTAGTCTACACATCTCAGTCTTCTTGGAGTACTGTGACACCCTCAAGATTAATGGAGTTCCACAAGATGCTATCCGACTATGCCTCTTCCCATTCTC
>JANHAO010024367.1:0-11644 GCA_026873985.1 Saraca asoca
TTACTACTTATTTTCTTTTGTTTTTAGGTTTCAAAGATATACAACTTTGGTACAAGAGAATCAAGACTAGTTTTTAGGATTTATTGTCTATTTTATTTTTTAGGATCTCATGTAAATAAACCTAATTGATCTTTGATTCAAACATTTTTTTAAATAATGAGGCAGAAAAATCATTTAAAGAAAAACAAGATTTTATAAAATAGTTTTTTATATTATGAATTAATGCGTACATTGATGTGTTGAAGAACTTGTGAAAAGTTCATATAGAAATTGAAGTCACATCGATGCATGAAGTATAATTGAGTTTACCAAAAGTTAGGAAAAATAGTTATTTCGATGCAATAACCAATGTGAAGGCTATGTACAACTTATTACACATCAATTACCATATCGATGAGTTAGTAAATAACAGATTATAATCAATTCTATTTCAATGCAATACCTAAAAATTAGTTATTCTATTACAGACGGTTACAAAAATTGTAACTTCCTAACATCTTTTACTATATAAACAATTTTTTCATTACTTTCAAAAACAACTTCTTCAGAATTCATTGCAAAAACATTTGATTAAAAGCTATACGCGATTTTCTCTCGCTGCATCTAAAATTCAAGATTTTTTACAAGCTTTTGGATCAAGATCACTTGAGATTATGATTAGATAGTTTAAGATTTTCATCTCAAACACTAGTATTATATTACCTCTTCTTTTCTGTTATTGTCTATTTGTTTTTAAGATTTTGAGGGATTTAGAAATCTTATACAAGTTAGCAAGAACCAGTTAATCTTGTGCTTTTCCTCAGGTTTAGAAGAGCCTGACCCCAATTCTTCTAGGTTAGCAAGAAGCCTATTAATTTCTTGTGTGTTTGTTGTAAAGACTGGCATTTTAGGAGCCTATCAATCCTGATAGTTTTTTTTTTTTCAATTTAAGAGGTCTTTTAGTTGAGAAAGATCAAGTGGAATAGCCTTGAATTGTGGTTTCAATTCAAGTTAAACCACTTTAAAAATTTATGTCTTAATCTTTCTTTTCTATATCTTTACTTCTCCTATTATTAATTTTTAAACATTTGCCAATTTCATATTGCTGATCATTAATCCTCTGCATATCTTATCTAAAGAAAAGATTTAATTAAAACAAAGGCGTATACAATTCTCCAACAAGAAAAGGGCAAGATCCACTTAATTCTGCTTAGTTAAGCTTCCGCAATACACTATATTACTTTTACCCACCACCAAGGGACCTGACAGTTGGTATCAAAGCTTTTGCTCTTGATACACCTTTGATTGATTTAAAGAATGAAATCAAATTTACTTATCTTTGTTGATA
Source organism: Saraca asoca (assembly GCA_026873985.1). NCBI lineage: Eukaryota > Viridiplantae > Streptophyta > Magnoliopsida > Fabales > Fabaceae > Saraca > Saraca asoca. The sequence continues at coordinate 1,328 of JANHAO010024367.1, forward strand.
GTTTGTTATTAAATGATCCACCTCTTTTTGATTTTGAAAACTTTTATTTTAGAAGTTTAAATTTAAAATCTTTATTGAGGCTCTTGATATTGATACGTTGAAAATTTTAGAATCAGGGCATGAATATCCCATGATCTCTATGAATGGAATCCTTGAACAGAAATCCAGACTGTTGTGGACTGATGAAGAGGAAAGAGATCATTCTCTTGCCTCCAAATTGAAATGGATTATTGTTAGTGTTGTATCTGCTAATGAGTTTTCAAAGATTTTAGAATGAAAGATAGGGAAAGCAATGTTAGACATGCTTGAAGTTACCTATGGATGCAAAGAAGAAGCTGAACAAAAAGGAAGAGAAGAGCAACATTATCTCTTGGAAAAGCATGAAAACTTAAAGGTTCAAAAATTTCCTAGTTTTTACTGTAGTTCTTATGTGAGTGACTTAGATGAGGTTAATAATTCACATGATGAATCCTTTGTTGGTCTTACTACTTCTGATAATGAATCTCATGAAAATCCTACTAAATTGTGCATAAAAGTGCATGAGGCATTGTTTAAGGCTTAAGAAGAATTAAAGAAAGTTAATAAGGAGTTAGAGCAGCTAAAAATTAGGAATGAAGGTTTGATTAAAAGAATTGAGTTAACTAAAAAAGAAAATGTTGATCTAAACATCCTCGTCGAGAAGTTAGTTAATGAAAATAATATTTGTAAGCATTGTGAGTCTTATAAGTGTGAAATAGAAAGATTGAATAAGAGTTTGCAAGGATTTTCAAACAATGATGCAAAGTTAAACAATATGTTAGATAATCAAAAGAGATTTCAAAACAAAAGTAGCTTAGGATTTAAGCAATATAAAAAGAATAGATCAATCAAGAATCTTAGACAGATTGCCTACTATTATTGTAATCTTAGATCAATCAATATAAAAATTCTATTTTCAATACTAACAGATTTGGAGCCAAATCTTACTTGGTACTAGCCAAGTCTATTTGATTTTAATTTTACAAGTTTATGTGAGGAAAGAGAAAGCAACTTTCTATTCAAAAGTTGCTTTATGAATTGTGATATACTTCCCTTTAATTTTCTAAATATCTGCTTATTTTTTTTATGTTTATTGACTTAAGCTTTGGAGGAATTACTAAATTTGTTTTGCAGGAAGGGAGAAATAGCTTGAAATATGAAGTAATTTCAAATAACCGTTTGATTAAAACTTTAGGAAAATACTTTAGAAAAACTGAAATTCTTCACACACTAATCAATGTAGTAATTGATGTATCTTATATTTTTTATATATATACACCGATGTATAAATCGATGCTTGTGTATTTTTATCTCAAGCATCAATATATACTTCGATGCAGCTCATTTTTCAAAGTTTTGGTAAAGCTGAATTTTTTTTTTTTTATAAACTATTGGATACATCGATTACAACTTCAATGTGAATAACAACACTCATACACACACTGATGCAACATCAATGCACACATGAATACCTAAAGAACAAATTTGAAATGTAATCGATGTATTAGTGATCCTTAGCCTCATAGATTGATGCCGCATCGATGCATAGTGTCGCACTATAAATACGAGCATCGAAGTTAAACCCATTCACTATAGTAATCGAAAACCCTAGTTCACCTTTCTCTCAGCACCTCTCCCCTACAATCCCAAAAATCTCCATTTTTCAATTGATTTTCACCAAACTTTTCCAATAGAAATGCTGAAATCATCTTTTTCTACTATTTGCACTGATCAATTTCTTCTAAAACACTCGAAAATCAAAATTCCCAAAGTCTAGCCCAAAATCCTTAAACACCAACAACTACCTAGCACAACAAAAAAACCAAATCTCCAGTTAGACTTGCTCAATCAGACAAAAAAGAATCCTACTTTATGTCACAAAATGAGTATGAATCCTATCTCTCATTTGAAAAAAGAAAGGTTGAACCATAGAAGTGTTTTAATGATCAACTATTTAAATCTACTCATTTGCCAAAATTATTTGCTAAGTATAAGTTGGAAAACTTTTTTGATTTTCAAAGATACAACCTACCCTAGGCTGGTAAAAATGTTTTATTCTAACTTAGCAGATGTTGATGGCAAATTGTCTTGTTATGTGATAAGGAAGCACATTGTCATTGACCCTAAGGTTTTTGCTAATGAATTTGAAATGGATAACTGTATGCCTAAGGTTATTGTAGGATCCTTTAATGAATACAATAAGAAACTGACAATTAGTATGTTGTTTCCCTACTCCACCCCAAAAGATGGCAGTGGTAGACTACTTATTACTGGCTTGTCTCCAAAAGATAGGATCCTACACTATACTATATGTAAAAATATTTTGCCAAGGATCACAAATTTTACTCAAATTATGGAAGATGACTTATTTTTGATGTGGATTATAAAAAAATCAAATTGATTTCAATTTTCTTTATTTTATTTTGAAATATTTGAGTAACTATCCAAGAAGAACAGACATTGGATATCTTCCATATGGAATGATTTTGACCCCATTTTTCACAAAAGCTAAAATAAAACGTTCAAATGAATCATTGGCTTGATGCCCAAATGCAATGACAATGATCACTACTTCACATCTTCACAAGATGGGTTTTATACAAGACAGTTAGGGAACATGGATCAACAAAACACTTCCCTCCACCCAACCTTTTGGTCAAACTTCAACATAAGAAGGAATTAACACAAAAGTTGAAGGTAGACTATCTGCACTGATTGAATGCATGCACAAACACATGATAGATTGAACAAATAAGATAACTGAGAATCAGGATGCATGGTTCAATGTAATGGAGGAAAGGAATTGAAAAAGAACTGAATAAAAGACATAATCTACTCAATGTTCAAGTTGAAGAAATCAGGCTGAGACTTCAACAGCAAGATAAAGATATTGAAATGTAGAAACTTAATGAAATCCCTCCTGAATAGTTTGTTTTCTTTTTGAATTTTATAGACCCTGCTATCCCACTAGTTATTTTTGTTTCTTCTATTGTTATGTTATATCTTGGATATTTTTTTAATTTTTTTTGAATATTTTGATATTTGCTAAACATTTTGGTTTGTTTGTAAATATCTTGATATTGTAGGATATTATGATGTTTTGAGTATATTTTTTACTACGATATTTCTGAATGTATGTTTTATGATGATAGATGCTTTGATGCTTTGATTTTGAATAGTACTCCCTATTTTTTTCTCTTCTTATTTTGGTACTTTTTTGTTACTTTTTAATGTGCCAAAAGGGGGAGAAATATGGATTTTTTTGAAAAGTTAAAAGTTAAATTCCATAAATTTTATATTTTGTTTTGAAATATTATCTTCACTCAAATAGGGGGAGCTTTTGTTAATTTTGGAGCTTTTGTTAATTTTGAAGCTTTTTATCGATTTTGAGAAAAATCCTTTCAGAAGAAAACTTTTGCAAATTATTATTTTTCTTCACTTTGATACCAATCTAAAATTATTTGTCAATATCAAAAAGGGGGAGATTGTTAGACTTATTAGTCTAAGTCATTTACACCTCTCAGTTTTGATGTTTAAAAACAACTTTTTTGATTATTTTTATCTAATATATTTTTATCATATTTTACTGCTTATTTTCTTTTGTTTTTAGGTTTCAAAGATATATAACTTTGGTACAAGAGAATCAAGACTAGTTTTTAGGATTTATTGTCTATTTTATTTTTTAGGATCTCTTGTAAATAAACTTAATTGATCTTTGATTCAAATATTTTTCTAAACAATGAGGCAGAAAAATCATTTGAAGAAAAATAGGATTTTATCAAATAGTTTTTTATATCATGAATCGATGCGTTGAAAAACTTGTGAAAAGTTCATATAGAAATCAAAGTCACATCGATGCATGAAGTATAATTGGGTTTACCGAAAGTTAGGAAAAGTAGCTACTTCGATGCAGTAATCAATATGAAGGCTATGTACAACTTATTACACATCGATTACCACATCGATGAGTTAGTAAATAACAAACTGTAATCGATGCTACTTTGATATAATAACTGAAAATCAGTTATTCTGTTATGGATGGTTATAACAGTTATAACTTCCTAACATATTTTACTATATAAATGATTTTTTCATCACTTTTAGAAACAACTTCTTCAGAATTCATTGTGAAAACATCTGATTAAAAGCTATGCACAAATTTCTCTCTACCTCATCTAAAATTCAAGATTTTTTACAAGTTTTTGGATCAAGATCACTTGAGCTTATCATTAGATAGTTTGAGATTTTCATCTCAAGCACTGGTATTGTATTACCTCTTCTTTTTCTATTACTAACTCTTTGTTTTTAAGATTTCTAGGGATTTAGAAATCTTGTATAGGTTGGCAAGAACCTATTAATCTTGTGTTTTTTCTTAGGTTTAAAAGAGCCTGACCCCAATTCTTCTAGGTTAGCAAGAAGCTTGCTAATTTCTTGTGTGTTTGTTATAAAGACTGGCATTTCTAGAGCCTATCGATCTTGATAGTTTTGTTTCAATTTAAGAGGTCTTTCAGTTGAGAAAGATCAAGAAGTTGAACCACTTTAAAAATATGTGTCTTAATCTTTCTTTTCTATATCTTTACTGTTCCTATTATTAATTTTTAAACATCTACCAATTTCATATTGCTAATCATTAATCTTATACATATTTTATCTAAAGAAAAGATTTAATTAAAACAAAGGTGTATACAATTCTCCAACAAGAAAAGGGCAAGATCCACTTAATTCTGCTTAGTTAAGCTTATGCAATACACAATATTACTTTTACCCACCACCAAGGGACCTGACAAATAGTAATTTTGGAATCGCTGCTATAAGAAGAGGACGAGATTTTTCAACATCTATTTCTATTAAGGCCAAGTTAGATAAACCTAACCCTACTCTTAAAATAAAGAATGATCTATTGGAAAAAGTAAAGCAAACCATCTTGACTTTTACTATTATCCTGCAAAATGAATTGAAGGCTATTATCTCAGATGCCTATCAGCATGATGCTCTCCAATCTTCCCTATAGATTTTGCAATTACTTCTAAATTTGAAATTGCCATTGGCCAAAAGTCTTTTGTTCTTAACTTCCAAGAACAACTATTGTCTTTCTTAGACAAGGTTAAAGATTATGTTCCTATTGAAAGAGCTCTTCAAGAATTGTCAATGAAAAAAGAAGTATCAATTCAATTCTCCAAATAAGTTGTTGGGTCTAGGAAGATTCTGATTGAGAAATATAATGCAACCATGGAGTAAATTGAGGGTAATTTGAAGTAGATTATGATAGTTAAGTTGAAAATTGTAAAATTGTAAGAAGTACTCCATCGACTCAAAGCAAACTAGCTGAAGCCAAAAATTATATTCAAATCAACCAATGAAGACATGTCTCAATTTGTCGAGAAAGCTAGAGATGTCCTAATTAATCTCAAAAACATCTACATCACAAGCACACGAAACTAGCATTGCTTGCAAATTAGTACAATCATAGAAGATTGTGGCAACGCAGTAGTAGAGGAAATTGAAATCTACCTTTGATTCAAATTTTAAGAAAATATGTGACTTTACTTAATCAATATTGTATTTTTTATTTTGAGTGTCTGATGTGCACTTCATGGATGCTTGGCCTATATGTTTTATGATATTAACTATATATGATTTCAGTAATATTTTTGTTCACATTCTTTATCTTGTACCTATTTTCATCAAATGTGCATATAACCTTAAATGGCCTTTCCCAACGTGGGGTCCATTTACTATATTTTTGACATTGTTTGCATTGGCAATATGACTTTCTAGATTAAAAGGCCAATGTCAAATATCTTTACTTTCAAACACTTGTTGTAGGGCAAAACTAATTTTTCTTTGTTATGGATCAAATTATCTAAAGCTTGTCACTTTCTTTCATTCAGATCTTCTAACTTATTAAGCATCAAATTGTTATAATCAACCTCGAATTTGATTATGTTTTTGAACCATCAAAGACTGAACTATCACTTCGATAAGAATAGCAACATTGTGCAAAACATTAGCTTATAGGGTGTAATCCTAGTCAATTTGTTATGAGTATTTCTTATAGCCCACAAAGCATTATCAAGCATTTTGTGCCAAATTTTTAGGTATTGTTCGACATGTTTGTTTATCATATTTATGATCACTTTGTTGATAGCTTCCACCTAACCATTTGCTTGTGCATAATATGACATCAATGTTAGAATTTTAGTTCCCTTTGATTTACAATACTCTTTGATTTGTCCACTAGTAAACACTATCCCATGGTCTATAGTAATTGTCTCCATTAAGCCAAATCAACAAACAATATGGCATCCTATAAAATCAATCACAACAAATTGTTTTACTTCTTTGAATATAATGGCTTCAACCCAATTAGTAAAATAATCTATGGTCACTAAAATAAAGTGCTGTTCCATATAGGATGCTGGGTATATTTTTCTAGTCAAATCCATTGCTCACCCTTAAATGACTATGATGTTATTATATAATTAAGTTCAACTACTAGTATTCTTAGAATCGGCCCGTGCTTTTGATATTTTTCACAATCCTTGCTATAGTCAATGCAATCTTTAATCATGGTCAGCTAGTAGAAACCCCATCGAATAAGAATCCATTGCATTTTTAATCTAGCTTGGTGTGCATAACAAATTCCTTCATGCACTTCAGCTAACATGGTCAAAGCTTCTTCATGACTATCCTTCGAAACCTTTATTGTAAAGCAATCCATCTACTAACAAAAATTCAATGGCCTTCACCCTAGTATTTTGACTAGCTGATATTGAATGATTCAACAAGTAATTCACAAATGATCTTCTCCCATCTAATGACTTAATGTTAACTTCATTACTAAACACTTCTCAAGTTTCACTAGTTTCTAGAAAAGCATGTTGTTGAATTAATTTGGCAAATTTATTTTAATCAATCTTGTACCCAAAGGTTATTTGAGCCAATTAATTGGTTTTTTTGTTTTCCCACCTTGGCGCATGTTTTATAATTGCATCATCAAATCTTTTCAAAAGTTTAAATGTAATTACCAAATACTTCATTAGTCTTACATTTAAAAATTTACTTTTGAGAAATTTGTTTTATGACTAACTAAGTCACCATAAATTTCAACACATTTTGCTCCTTGATGTAGTGAAAAATCTGAGGCAACTATTAATGCTTCATATTTGGCTTCATTATTTGAGCATTTTTGCCTAAAGTACATAAGAATTTGATTCCTTTCTTTTCCAATGTAATGATTAAAACTCCTATACTTAAACCATGTCTTCGACAAGAACCGTCAAAATGAAATTTTTAGGGTTTCACATCAACATAATTAGTGCTCTTCTTATGATGTTTGATTATAAAATGCAATTGCTATCTCTTGATGGCCTTTGATAGGTAGTATTGTAGTGAAAATTCTATTAAACTCAATTCCCATTTTTCAATTCATCCATAGATAAATGATTGAAACAACATATATTTTAAAATGTTGATTTTTGCAATAATATGCACACTAGTCAACAACAAATAATAATGTAACTCCACATAGGGATAATACAAAGACAAACATTAATTTTCTATTGTCAATATTTTTGTTCTATAGAATTCAAAATCCTAGAAAGATAAAAGATAGCCCTTTCTAAATCTATGTTGGTGTCTTAGACTAGAAAACATCTAATTGCATCCTTCGAAGCTGAAATATAAAGTTTATGTAGCTTTCCTAGTGTAAGAGATGCCATCATGTGACATCAAATATTTTTTGATTTCTTCAAATATTTGTTGATGACATTCCTTCTAATAAAATTCTTTTACTACCTTCAATTTCAACAAAGGTGAAAATATTTTCATTCAACCAGATAAATTGGAAGTTGAAGGAAATTCACACTTTCGAGAAAGCTTTGCAATTCCTTCTTATTAGCTAGAGTAGTAGTTTCTAGAATTGCCTTGGCCATGTTCTTGTTGACTTCAATCCCTTTTTGGAGAACTAAGAATCCTAAAAACTTCATACAGAAACACCAAATACACATTTTAAAGGATTCATCTTTAGATTATTTTGAAGCATCTATTCCAAGGCTTGAATCAAATTTTTAATGTGCTTGTCATGATATTTGGTTTTGATTACTACATCATCAATGTACACCTACATTGTTTTGCCAATTATGTCATGAAAAATTGTGTTTATAGCCCTTTGATAAGTTGTTCCTATATTTTTCAAACTAAAAGGCATTATCACCTAGTTGGATCCCTATCGTTCCAGGACATCTAAATGTTGTCTTTGATATATCATCCTCTAAAATGTAAACCTGATTATACTTGGCATTTTGATTCATGACTCTGACAACAATATGCCTTGAAGTTGAATCAATTAATATGTTAGCTATTGGCATAGCGTATTCATCTTTCAGTTTTAGGTTACTCAAGTTTCTAGAGTCAAAGCATACTCTAAGTTTTCCATTTCTTTTCATCAGATGAAATTGGCTTTTAGTAACCTTTAAATCTCTTCTTAATTTTATGAACTACATCAAGAGCAAAACACTTGGGAACCTCTTTATATGGATGAAATCCTTCCTTACTTAGTAATCTATGTTTAACTAGGTCTTAACTTAATCCAGTCATTTCCTCATAGTTCCATGTAAAATAATCTATGTACTCTTTTAGCACATGAATTATTCTCATTTTCTCGATATTAGGTAAAAGTGCACAGATGTAGGTTGGCCTTTTTTCATCTCTGGTCCTTGAATTCACTTCCTCTAGAGGATCTTGGACTTTAGTTTTCTTCTCCTTATCTCTTAAAGACAAATTAACAAATCCAAGTGGATTGTTATCATATATACAATAGAGGAGAATCATTGCTTCATTTCAATTGACCATGTAGGTTGATAATCAAGCCAACTACTTTTGTATATCATTTATTGTCTTTATAGGAAAAACCTAAATTTATGGCCTTTAAGATTATAGAGAATCTTGATGAATTTAGGTTACAAATGTCAACTTCTTTAGGGTTGAAGTCACCTTCATATGTTATGGGTTTGACATAAGGACTATAAATTTCAAATTCAACATTGCATTGTTAAACATAGCAAGGTTGTCATCAATGAGGATATACTCTAATTGACCGTCATTAGTCCATATTACTAACCTTTGATGAACAATCAAAGATATAGCACCAATTGTGTGGATCCAATCTTGTCCTAACAAAAGGTTATAACTTGATTTGGATGGAACCACTATTAAAAGAGTTTTTTGGGATATAGAACTAACCTTCAAATTGACTAGTACCATTCCTTCTAATGCAGACATCTTCCCATCAAAATCTCACACTGCAATGTTTGATGGCACTAAATATTTGTTAGATTTCTCGAGTTTGATGAAAGTTGACTCTGGATTAGATTCACAAAAGCAGCATTATCGACCAAGGTGTGACTTAGTGTTCATCTATCAACATGTGTTTTTATTTGTAAAGGTTGCAAATAACTTTTCATTTGTTCTGTTGGTCTCTCAAAGAAAGCATAAATGATTTCATCTAAAATGACTATCTCATTACACTCATTTTTGTCATAAAAATCATCAGTTGAACCTTTTTTGGAACTCATGGAAAAATCTATTAGCAAAACACATACCATGTTAATCTCAATTTTTTATCCTTCAGTTTTTAAATATTTTGCTAATTCCACTTTCTCCTCCTTTTTCTTAGTGTCGCTTGACTATCCAGGTCCTGATGAAATTTGATTAAAGTGTCAACCCATTTTTTGTTTTTCCCTAAAAGTGGTTTGTCTTTGCATTTAATGCTTTTGAGGTCTTGTTAGAGATAGAGGTTGGTAACTAGGGTTGTACTATTTATTCTATCCTTTTGGGATTCTGGGCTTTTACATTTGTTTTTTGCTTAGTTGTGGTTCATTGTTCATTAGTTAGCCACTTTTCTCTTGGTATGTCCCTTTGAGGTACTCAAATTTGATTGAAATAATTTTTCTTTTGTTTGCTCAACTGAATTTGATAATCAAAGTCAATTCTTTTGAAGATTAACTTCTCTTTTGTATCCTTTTTTCTTCCGATCTCTCTTAATTTTGCATTCTTTTTATCCTTGTTTTAAACAATTATGCCCTTTCAAATAGTTGAAGCAATCTTTTTGCCTTTTTCTTTTTCCTTTGGGTCTATTCTATCATGTTTTCTTAATTTGCAAGTAATAATCTTACCTCATCGCAATACCTTTCACATCTAGGACACAATCTTCGATTTTGATCCTTTTGTAAAATTTTGAATTTAATGCACTTTCTTTTGGGTAGGCTTTAGGTATGAAAGGTGCATCTAAAGGATTGT
>JANHAO010024368.1:0-11646 GCA_026873985.1 Saraca asoca
CTTTATGATCTATTGTAGAAAAGGATAGGAAAACTAGCAATGCATTGAGCTTTTGATGTGTTTGCTTCTTGGCTGAATCTTGACTACTCTGGATAGATTCATTAATCATCTCAAGGCTTCTTGTTATGGTTTTCAATAATTGAATGAACCTTCAGTGACCAAGGATGCATTAATCTTAAGTTAGTTGGTTCGTTTGGCTGGTTGCATGTTGTTATTGTGTTTTTGTTTCTATTTTTGTTAGTGTAGCTTAGGATTTAAATTCTGCCAACCCCCCATTTACATGCTCCTAATATCATTGATATCATCCACAAATGATCTTTGGGTTTGACCCAAAGTTTCCTATGCTACAAATAGTTTAGGTAGTTTCGGTATTATAAATTTCTAATTTGATCGGTGTCGATAGCCAACTATCAGTCAGCAGCTGGGAAGAATATCAAAAGAAATTTATTGATTAGTATTAGGCATTGAAGAAGTTGTTTGCCCCCTGTCACCTCGCCATGATCTTTTAGCAAAGAAACGAATCGCTAAAGGATTACATAGCCAAATTTAGGCAAGAAACCAACTCAATAGAAAACCCTTCTGAGGAGAAAATCTTGACAACAATCTCCGTAGGACTTTGCAAGGATGGAAAGCTATATAAGAATTTGTATAAGTCCCCTGTACGAGACCTCGTTGAATTTTACGAGCGAGCTACGAAACAAATAAAATGGGAAAAAACCCTTCGGTGCTGAAGAGCCCAAGCATAAAGGTGAAACAATTGAGGCTCCCAGACTAAGAAGAGGAGCAAAGAAAATCTTGATAGTGGTCCTAGCGGTCAGCCCACAAAGAGGAGAAGAGCCAAGCGGCCTCTGTCTCAAGGTCGTTATGAAAGCTACACCATCCTATCCGATGCATAGGATAGGATTTTTGCCATAGAAAAAGGGCAAAGAAGACTTTGGGAGACCCAGACCCATGAGAGCTCCCGTCAGATCAAGAGATTCAAGTAGATTCTATGCTTACCATAATGAGGTTAGACATACCACCTCCGAATGCTGGGCATTAAGAGATGCCATTCAAGACCTCATCAGAAGGGGTCGATTACAAGATTATGTAGTAGGCCCATCAGAGTAGCAAGCTTAGCAAACCCAATGAATTACTGGTTGAGAGCTAGAGCCTTCTATTAGAACTATATTCTAATCCTGTAACACTTTCTTGAGATTAATGGTGATTTTGAAATCCTTGAAGGAAGTGTCCAATGAAACATTGTATGAAAGGAACCACTCTACATTGAATCAATGTTATTCAAAGTCGATTGGCCAAAATTTAGAAATGTTATCAAATTAGCAACAAGCTTTCGCCATCATATGGATACATCCAAGGGTGAGACGGCACGAAGCCTACCACATTGATACACCCAAAGTGAGCTATGTCCCACAAATTCAGAAGTAAAGAAGAATAATCCCCCAAGACTAAGCAACAAGATTGCTACGGGACTGAGCAGCAAGATTGCTATCTTGCTGAGCAACAAGATTGCTACAGGACTGAGCAATAAGATTGCTATCTCGTTGAGCAACAAGATTGTTGTCTCACTAAGCAACAAGATTGCTATGAGACTAAGCAACAAGATCGTTGTCTCACAGAGCAATAAGATGGCTGCAAGACTAAGCAATAAGCTTGTTGTCTCGCTAAGCAGCAAGATTGCTACGGGATTGAGTAACAAGATTGCTATCTCACTGAGCAACAAGCTTGTTGTGGATTGGATACGTGATCTCATCTAGTGATGAGCTATCACCTCACTACCAAAGCACACCCGAGGGTAAGATGGTGCAAAGCCTACCTCAACGATGCACTCAAAATCTAGCAAAAAGCCAAGAGCTTGCTAAGGTGTGGAAGCACTCCTGAACAAGTGGACTTCAGCACAAAAATTTGACAACGAGCTATGAGCTTGCCGCAACACAAGGGCATTAAAATAAATTTGTTGCAGCTCTCATGCAATTAAGTATTTGCAACTAACATGCGATCAAAAGATCACAGCTCGCATATGACCTCTTGCCAAACGCAACTTACATGTGTCTTGACTATTGCTCGTTACAAACTAAAGGAATCAAATGACAAAATCAGCTAAGACCTGAAGACATAGATAATCATTCTAAAAGACATCTTATTAATCTACAGAAATATACATACAGTGTCTTGCGAAACATCTAATACAACATTCAAGAGATGTACAAAAGAGCTTATTCATTAAAAAGGCCTCATTCAACGAGGTAAAATTACATCAGAAGAAGAAGAAATGTAAAAGCAAAAACATGAAGCCTAAGGCTACTGTCGAAAGAAGAAGGCCAGCTACGGGGAGACGAACTCCTACTAGCAAGAAGGACAACAACCCTCACTGCTCCTGCTTATGTTCCTCTAGTGATTCCTCCTAGACCAGACCCCATGCAATTCAAAAAGGCACCAAGAGTCCAGCCGGTGAAGTTGGATTTTATGGAAAGACCAAGGGGAAATAATCCAAGATCTACACAAGACTCCCCAAGAGCCTACAAGATGAATCCTATGGGAAAGTTACATGCAATGGGGCATTTGTGCCTCCAGATATTCTGCAACAGACCATCCATGCCTCAAAAAGCTTCACCAGAGGCCAAGTTATCAAAAACACAGAGGGCTCAGTTGACTCCTCCATTAAACTCTCTTAAGGAGAACGAAGGAAGACCTCCTAAGGTATAAAAAGACCAGCTTGATCCATCAAGAAGTCTAGAAGATATCTAGCTAATCATAATCGAACAGCCCCAAACAAGCAAAAGTGTCATACCAACAGCCGAAAATTACAAATAGAAAAAGGCATGGTCTAAAGCAGAATGAAATGATAGAAAAGAAATCTAAAATGATAATTCAATCAAGCAAAGACTTTGATTGAGAGTACAGACAAAGCCTTAGAAAAATTACAATGCCCAGCCTACAAAGCGAACTAAGAGTTGGAGGGCTTATGTTGTGGATGAAAATTAGTCTTGCCTAAACAAACTGAAAGCTCATAAGAACTTAAGTCCAAAAAATGTTAAGCTTGCTAAGGACAAGTGCATAAACCCCTGGCTCACGAGTTCGATAAATTGTCCCAATTCACCAAGTCCCAGCTATCATAAAGAACAAACTCGCCTCTCGAACTCGAGCTCATCCTCACTACTCAAAGAACAATAACGACCTTCCACCAAGGATCTTGGCTCATGAAGGCCAAGCATTTCCCAAGGGCTCCACAAAAGGAAGTCTCAGACAGGCTTGCATCAAGTCTGCATTCCCGTTGACCAAAGGGGCCCACTTTGTAGAAAGCAATCTAAAGCAGTCGTATTACAGGAGTTCTTCTATCTTTTACATTTACTTCTTGATGTAACAGAACTATAGCTTGTAATCATTATGTATAACCCTCTTCCTTTGTAAATAGGGATTCTCTGTTAGAAAGAAAAAGAGGGACAAAAAGCCATAGCCAAAACTTTGTAAAACTCTGTCTAAATCAATAAAAGCTTCACCTTGGATGTACAGTCTGGTATCACCCAGATTTAGCCGAACTACATTAAAAATATTGCATTTTTCCACTCCTCTTCCTCTTCATCATCTTCTTCGCTTCACATTTCATAAACTAGAGAGTAGTTGGGGGGGTTCAAGAACCACACACCCGTTGACTGGAATTTGGCAAAATCGGATTCCACTGGAATTTGGTATATTTACTATATGTGCTAAATGTATGTATGCAAAAGTTAGGGAAGGCTTTAAATATATGCCTAAGTTAGATTTATTAATTTGATTATTTTTATAATTAATTATTTGATAATAACTGAAATAAGAAATAGGATAACTAGAGACAGGTAAGTATGTAATGGGTAAGATAAATATAGATAAATTAAAGAAATTCTAGCGATAATTGCATTTGCTAACTAGCAAAAAATATATGGGATTTGGAGAACCTACGTGCACTAGGAGGTGCAAGATTATGATTATGATTTTTATCACTAGGCCATGTAGGCCAGTGACTCAGGTGCAATGTAGAAGGGCACATGATTAAAGCTTGTATCCTAAGGGGCAAGCAACTCAAATTAAGATGTCCCAAGGGACATAAGATTTAGTAGTAAGCATCGCTTCTTCCATTAACCTACCATTGCTTGTATAATTTATATGCTTGCTTTACAGGGTTAGGATAGACATCCAATACCAAAAGGTATCACCTTGATTGTAAGATTACATCCTCTATTGAAAAGACTAAAATGTCCCTACACAACAAGTCTATGACTTATGATATGATGAGATTGTAGTGTATGCATGAACACCTAGAACTATGAAATGAACAAGTAACACTAAATGAGTTGTGTAAATGCCTGATTATATTATATATATATATATGCATGCATCCACGTATGTATGTATGTATGTAGATGCTATATAAGTCTTTATGACCAAAAGGTTTTGTTGATGTCTGAATTTGGCTCGTGCAGAGAGCTCCAGATTCCGGCCAACAGGAGGAGTTTAGGGATCCAATACTACTTTCAAAGTGCAGAAGAAGAAGGACTGAGAGGGAAAAGGGATGGAAAGACAACGAGTTTAATATGGTTCGGCTAAATCTAGGTAGTACTGGACCCTACGACCACAACAGAGATTTTATTATTATATTGAGAAATGATCTTAGCAGAATTTCTGCTTACAGAGTTTTTGGCCTCTTTTCCCCTCTTCTAATAACGCAATCCTATTTATAGAGGGAGGAGGAGTTACATGCATTAATTACAAGCTATAGTTGTGTTGCATCAAGAAATAAATGAGAAAGATAGTAAAAGGCTACAATTCAGCTGTTGCAGAATGTAGGTTACGGGGTAGGTCCCCCTAGTCGACTATAGACTTGTGTCTATCTGCATCCGTTGCTTGGTGCTACTATGCCAAGTGAGGTGCTGGGCATCCCGAGTGGGAATTCTTGGCTCAGGGGCATCATGGGAACCACTGTAGCGAGCTTGGTGCTACTGTAGCGAGGTAGTGAGCACGAGCAGGATGGTCAGCTGCTTGGTGAGCTGGTCTTGTGATCTTCTCGCTATGTTGCTACCTTGCTGCCTCGTGAGGCGAGGCTTGCTTCGTGGGATAGTTCTGGGACTACTTCGCTATGCCACTTTCTGATGGGTGAAGTGAAGCCCGTTGAGTGCCTTTGGCGTGCTTGAGGCTATGAGCTCTCAGGCCATTTTTACATATAACATAAGCCCCCTAACTCACAGCTCGCTCTGCGGGCTAGGAGTTAAGACTTTGCAATTCCTGATCTATCAGAATCTTACTTCATGTATTTTCATCAGCTCACAACTGGAGCTCTCTAATGCAGATTTGCTTTGGGTGAATAATCGATTCATCAATTCTTTACACTTTAGTGATCATGAAGTCATGCTAGCATTGAGTTTTTTAGAGTGCCTTCGCACCTTAGCGAGCACAAAGCTATGCTAGCTAAGCCAGTTTATTTTGAGCGTCTCCATGCCTCAGCCAGCATGAAGCTATGTTGGCAAAATGAGTATGTTTTGAGTGTCTCCATGCCTTAGCGAGCATGAAGCTGCGCTGGCTAAATGAGTATGTTTGAGCGTCTCTATACCTCAGCGAGCCCGCAGCTCTACTAGCTAAATGAGTATCTTTTGAGCATCTCCATGCCTCGGCGAGCATGAAGCTGCTCTGGCTAAATGAGTATGTTTTGAGCATCTCCATGCCTCAGCGAGCACAAAGCTATGTTGGCTAAATGAGTATGTTTTGAGCATCTCCATGCCTCAGCGAGCACAAAGCTATGTTGGCTAAATGAGTATGTTTTGAGCATCTTTACACCTCAGTGAGCATAAATCTGCACTGTCTAAATGAGTATGTTTTGAGCATCTCCACGCCTTAGCAAGCACGAAGCTGTGCTGGCTAAATGAGTATGTTTTGAGCATTTCCATGCCTCAGCGAGCCCGCAGCTCTACTGACTAAATGATCGTCAATTTTTCTCTGGAATGAGCTCTAAGGGGCATCAACTAGACCAAAGGTCATAGTTGGCATAAATAATTCCTTATGAAGTTTGGGGAAATTGGCTGCATGAGAGTTGCGGATGCTCTTCTAACCGTTTGAGCCTACGGAGGACTTCTTCCATTGTTCGATTCTGCATCTCAGACTAGGGGTGGAGCTTCCTGCTCGTTGAGAGCCCCCTAGTTGCTAGCTATCATGATCTTCATGAGTTTCCTTTTGAGCCTCATTGTGAAGCTGCTAGAGCTATACCATGAGTTCTTCTTGGATCTGCATGCTCTGAGCTTGGGCCTGTGCCAGTGCTTTGACGGTTTCTACCAGCTCTCTTATCGTGCTTTCAAGCACCCGATGAGGTTGGCTGGGCATTTGTGCCTCTTGAGTTTCAAAACCAGCAGTAGACTGTTAGTGAGCCCCTACAATGGGAGTGTCCGTTGGTTGGAGGGCTGGAGTGGTTGAGCTCCGAGTTGTTCTTCCTCTAGCCATTGTTATGCTGTGATGGAAACTTCAGAGAGCAAATGGTCCCCACAGACGGTGCCAAAATATTGACGTCAAAATTTGGCTAGTGCGGAGAGCTCTAGATTTCGGCTAACAAGAAGAGTTTAGGGATCCAATACTACTTCTGAAATGCAAAAAAGATGGATTGAGGGGGAGAAGGGATGGAGATACAGTGAGTTTAACATGGTTCGGCTAAATTTGGGCAATATTGGACCCTACATCCATGGCGAAGATTTTATTATTGTATTAAGAAATGATCTTAGCAGAGCTTCTACTTATAGAGTTTTTGGCCTCTTCTCACCTCTTCTAACAATGCAATCCTATTTATAGAGGAAAGAGGAGTTACATGCATTAATTACAAGCTACAGTTGTGTTACATCAAGAAATAAATGAGAAAGATAGCAAAAGGCTACAATTCGACTGTTACAAAATGTAGGCTGCGGGATGGGCCCCCTAGTCGGTTGTAGACTTGTGTCTGTCTGCATCCGTTCTTGGTGTTGCTGTGCCAAGTGAGGTGCTGGGCATCCCAAGTGGGAATTCTTGGCTCGGGGGCATCATGGGAACCATTGTAGCAAGCTTGGTTCTACTGTAGTGAGGTAGCGGGCATGAGCAGGGTGGTCGGCTGCTTGGCGAACTGGTCTTGTGATCTTCTCGCTGCATCACTGCCTTGCTGCCTTACTAGGCGAGGCTTCCTTCGCGGGATGGTGCAGAGACTACTTCGCTGTGCCACTTTTTGATGGGCAAAGCAAAGCTCACTGGGTGCCTTTGGTGTGCTCGGGGCTATGAGCTCTTGAGAACATTTTTACATATAACATAAGCCCCCCAACTCGTAGCTCACTCTACGTGCTGGGAGTTAAGACTTTGCAATTCCCGATCTGTCAGAATCTTTCTACATGTATTTTCATCAGCTCACAACTGCAGCTCTCTAATGTAGATCTACTTTGGGTGAATAATCGATTCACCAATTCTTTACACTTCAGCGACCACGAAGTTAGGCTAGCATTGAGTTTTTAAGAGCGCCTCCGCACCTTAGCGAGCACAAAGCTGCACTGGCTAAACGAGTTTCTTTTGAGCATCTCCATGCCTCAGCGAGCACGAAGCTACGTTGGCCAAATGAGTATATTTTGAGCGTCTCCATGCCTTAGTGAGCACAAAGCTGCGCTGGCTAAATAAGTATGTTTGAGCGTCTCTACGCCTCAGTGAGCCCGCAGCTCTTCTAGCTAAATGAGTATGTTTTGAGCATCTCTACGCCTGAACGAGCATGAAACTGTGCTGGCTAAATGAGTATGTTTTAAGCATCTTCACGCTTCAGCTGGCCCACAGCTCTACTAGCTAAATGAGTATACTTTGAGCATCTCAATGCCTTAGCGAGCATGAAGTTGTGTTGGCCAAATGAGTATGTTTTGAGCGTCTCCACGCCTCAGCGAGCACGAAGCTGCGCTAGCTAAATGAGTATGTTTTGAGCGTCTCCACGCCTCAGTAAGCACAAAGCTATGCTGGCTAAATGAGTATGTTTTGAGCGTCTCCATGCCTCAGTGAGCACGAAGCTACACTGGCTAAATGAATATGTTTTGAGCGTCTCCATACCTCAGCGAGCACGAAGCTGTGCTGGCTAAATGAGTATGTTTTCAACGTCTCCATGCCTCAGCGAGCTCGTAGCTCTACTGGCTAAATGTTCATCAATTCTTCTCTGGAATGAGCTCCGAAAGGCCTCAACTAGACCAAAGGTCACAGTTGGCATAAATAATTCCTTACGAAGTTTGGGAAAATTGGCCGCATGAGAGCTGTGGATGCTCTTCTAGCCGTTTGAGCCTGCGGAGGACTTCTTCCATTATCTACTTCTACGTCTCAGACTGAGGGGTGGAGCTTCTTGCCCATTGGGAGCCCCCCAGTTGCTAGCTATCATGATCTTCATGAGTTTCCTTTTGAGCCTCTTTGTAAAGCTGCTGGAGCGGCACCATAAGTTCTTCTTGGCTCTGTGTACTGTGAGCTTGGGCCGGTGCCAATGCTTTGATAGTTTCTGCCAGCTCTCTTACCATGCTTTCAAGCACCCGATGAGGTTGGTCGGGTGTTTGTGCCTCTTGAGTTTTAGAAGCAGCAGTAGACTGTTGGTGAGCCCTTACAATAGGAGTGTCCATCAGTTGGAGGGCTGGAGTGATTGAGCTCCGAGTTGTTCTTCCTCTGCCCATTGTTACGCTGCAATGGAAACTTCAGAGAGCAGATGTTCCCCACAGATAGTGCCGAAATGTTGATGTCAAAATTTAGCTCGTGCAGAGAGCTCCAGATTCTGGCCAATAGGAGGAGTTCAGGGATCCAATACTGCTTCTGAAGTGCAGAAGAAGATGGACCGAGAGGGAAAAGGGATGGAGAGACAGTGAGTTTAACGTAGTTTGGCTAAATCTGGGTGGTACTGGACCCTACATACATGGCGGAGATTTTATTATTATATTGAGAAATGATCTTAGCAGAGTTTCTGCTTATAGAGTTTTTGGCCTTTTCTCCCCTCTTCTAATAATGCAATCCTATTTATAGAGGAATGAGGAGTTATATGCATTAATTATAAGCTACAGTTGTATTACATCAAGAAATAAATGAGAAAGACAACAAAAGGCTACAATTCGGCTGCTATAAAATGTAGGCTACAGGGTGGGTCCCCCTGGTCGACTATGGACTTGTGTCTATCTGCATCCGTTGCTTGGTGCTGCTATGCCAAGTGAGGTGCTGGCATCCTGAGTAGGAATTCTTGGCTCGAGGGCATCATGGGAACCGCTATAGTGAGCTTGGTTCTACTGTAGTGAGGTACCAGGCACGAGCAGGGTGGTCGGTTGCTTGGCGAGCTGATCTTGTGATCTTCTCACTGCGTCGCTGCCTTGCTGCCTTGCGAGGCGAGGCTTGCTTTGTGGGATGGTGCTGAGACTACTTCACTGTGCTGCTTTTTGATGGGCGAAGCGAAGCTCACTGAGTGCCTTTGGCATGCCCAGGGCTATGAGTTCTCGAGGCCATTTTTACATATAACAGGTTTCAACCCAAATGAGGGTAGAAAGCCTCACTTAGTTAAATAATTATGGTTGTACTCATCCCTTTCTTTTTAACATTTTTAAGACACCTAAAGGTTCCTGATTAGACAGGACTCACTCATACTCATTAAAGATAGGAAGTATGATCCAGTATGCAAAATCAGCCAAGTCAACCTTGTTATTTCATGAATTGAATTTATTTGGAAATATTTCATTTAAGTTTTATTTGTATTTCTTCTTTGCATATATTTTCACTTTGATTTTGAAATTAAAGCGTATACAACATTATTATTAGGTTTTATTCAAATATTTATTAAAAAATTTACTGCATATAAGTTAAGATCTTATGAGTTCATGGGTTACTACTTAGTGAATGTCAATCATATTCCTATGATTAAGGATGTGACAATAAGTCCTTCTTCTACTCAATAGAAGCAGGAGATATGATTCACTATACTGATAGATTATGGTAGAGAAAGATAGCAGTCAGTTAAGTTGACCATATTATGTTATGAGTCAAGATTTCTATTTTTGAAAACATTTCATTTTAGATTTACTTTTCATTTCTTTTTCATTACCATTTACACATTTCATTTTACTTTAGTTTTTGAATCAAAGTGCACATAATACAATTATTTCAATTGAATTTTATTTAAAGAATAGTTGCAATTGAGTCAAGAGCTTATGGGTTAGTTACCACTTGATAATCTATGTCAATTACACTCCCAAATTTGGGAATATGTCATTAATACACATGTAAAACAACTAATAACTTAATGTAATATATTAAATACACATAAGAATTTTTTGTCCAGATGATTGGATTAAATTAAACACTGATGGAGCTTCCAAAGCTAATCTTAATAAAACAGGTTATGGTGGTATTCAAGGAATGATGGAAAGTGATTCGGAACCTTTCCCCCAATATTGGAATTTGCAAATATGATAGAATAATTGTGGGAGCCTTGGGGTCCATTTGTTTTGTTGGAAAACACCTTTCGTATGAATAATCTTATTTCCTTGTATTTGTAGTTATAAAATATTAAGATAATAAAAAAATATTCTATTTGTTAAATGTTATATATGGAGAGTGTGGTGGAAAAAACATCTACTATTTTAGAAAGGAAGTTGCTTTGCTCCACTACTATGACATCATGTATTGTTTTGTTAATCACTAGTTATATATGTTGCATGAAAATTCTTTATTATGTACAAGCAAATGAAATTTTTCTATGGAAAATGTCTTCCCATAAAACAAATGACTGGAGAAAATTCTATGCATATCACAACAAATTCGAGCATGTCACCTCAGAATGTTAGGCGCTGAGAGATGCTATCGAGGGTCTCATCAAAAGAGGTCATTTGCATGATTACGTTGTGCAACCCTCCAGGCAATAACATGAATCATCCTAATGGGACACCAAACAAGAGCAATCTCCTACTATCAGGACGATCTTTTAAACTCTTGTACATATTTGTAAAATGCATGAACATTTTGAATACAACTATTGATATTAAGTTTTCTTCTAATAGGTGACTTGCCTGACTGGCACCCTTTTATTTGGGCACAAGATCACCCTGGCCACAAGTTTGGGCATAAGATCGCCCCGACCATAAGATTGGTCACCTTTTTATTTGGGTACAAGATCACCCTGACCACAAAATCGATCACCCTTTTATTTAGGCACAAGATCGATCACCCTTTCATTTGGGCG
Organism: Saraca asoca; assembly: GCA_026873985.1. Lineage (NCBI taxonomy): Eukaryota > Viridiplantae > Streptophyta > Magnoliopsida > Fabales > Fabaceae > Saraca > Saraca asoca. The sequence goes on from JANHAO010024368.1 coordinate 11,210, forward strand.
TAAGATCGGTCACCTTTTTATTTGGGCACAAGATCAGCCACCCTTTTATTTGGACACAAGATCGCCCCAGTCACAAGATCGGTCACTCTTTTATTTGGGCACAAGATCACCCCGACCACAAGATTGGTCATCCTTTTATTTAGGCACAAGATCGCCCCGGGCACAAGATTGGCCACCCTTTTATTTGGGCACAAGATCGCCTCGACCATAAGATCGGACATCTTTTTATTTGGGCATAAGATCATCCTGTTGATGGTCGATTTTGGCAATCCGTCAACCAAGGGTTCTTGGGAACTGAGCTACTGCTTAGTCGATCGGAATATAGAGATTCCAATGAAGTTTCAGTATGAAAAGGGAAGAACAAGGAAAAATTTTATCGTGGTTCGGCTAAAGTCAGTTTGACCCCTACGTCCACGGTGAGTGATATTACTTCTTTG
>JANHAO010024369.1:0-11640 GCA_026873985.1 Saraca asoca
ACCTGTCACGTGTGAGAATATATAAATTAAAATAAATATAATTAACATTATTCAATTCTTTTAAGATGTGTGTATTGAATTTTTTAAATTTTTGTTGTATTATAATTAGTTAGTGGTCAAACTGCATAATCTAATGGAGGCAAAGATATAAATTTGACATTTAGCATTTAGAAGATTTTAAGAAAGCTAGCATGGACAATTGCTCCCACCATCACAGTCAGTTCAGGTCCGCCTATTGATCATGTAAGATAAAATTAAGCACAAAAAATTTATGAGCAAACACATTGATTTCCATAACAATGAGACCCTTTTTTACATATTTCTAAAATATTATATATATATATTTTAAATTTATGCGTGAATTGACATATAAATTGAAACTGCCAAGTTCTGTCAACTAGGTTCTAACTTTGTGCATTCTATTGATAACCCAATAGATTAGAACATAACTTAAATATTGAATTATATTATATAATGATCATTGAAATGAAAAATTAAAAAAAAACACGAATTACACTCATATTTTTCAGCTTTAAACAAATTATACTTTTATCTTTCTATTTTTATAAATATACACTCATCTTTTTTATTTTTATATTTTAAACTTACATTAACCTCTTTTGTTGCATAAAAATAAAATAAATGAGTATATATTTATGAAAATTGAAGGATATAAATATAACTACACTAAATTTTAAGAAAAATATGTATGATTTGTCCTTTAAAAAATTAATGCTAATTTTATATGGAGAAAATGATGAAAAGAACAAGAAAGAAAAATTATATCATAACATTTATTTATTTCAAAATTTTTATTAAGAAAAAGAAAAGAAAAGGAGAGTTTTAAATTTCTTCCAACACTTCTAATACACATCTTCTTGTGTTCATTTACTTTAAGTGTTTTTTAGATTAAAAAATAATCATTTATAATATTTTTAATTTTACTTTAAATTTTTATGTACTAACATATTAAATATTTTTAAATTAGATAATTATTATTTTACAACGTCAAATTAATTTAAATGTTTGAGTGAATAAAAGTTAAAGTAAAAATCATAAATTCAAATATATTAATAACTTTTTTTATGTTATAAAAATAATTATTGTAAAAAAATTCATATTAAAAGATCATCTAAAAAATAAAAAAAATAAAAGGTAAATGGCATAAATTACTCAAACACAATGAATTTTTTAGTAAAAATTTGAAGTACATTAATATAAAATTATAAAATACAAGCATGTATAATTCAAGAAAATGAAAATAAACATGATTCAAAGTTTATATATATAACATTATTAACCTACAAAGAAGATAATATTTTATATATACTTAATAAAAGATTCATATATATAACAAGATTCTCAATTATAATTTTCATGCTATCTGTAATGTAATATATTTAAACATTATTTTAAAATCATTCTTATAATTAAAATATATAGAACTGAATGGATGAAATTATCTTATTTAAGTACCTATTATCATAAAAGATTAAAACAACTACTATATGAAATAATAGTACATTCAAATTTAGCATCAACATTGTTAATTAAGTGTTTTATGTATATATATATAATTGGGTTCATACGAAAGAGGTATATATAATAGTACATTCAAATGTATATATATATATATATATATATATATATATTAGAAAGAGTGTGTGCACCTGCTTATGTGTAAGTATGTTTTCATACATTGACTCAAGGTTTTAAAGAATTTTGTAGATTTTAATACTAAATATTTTAAAAATTAATCTTTATATAAATGTTAACTGAGTATTATTTACATTTAATTTAAATAAAATCTCAATTTATTTAGATAATAATTATAATTTAAATAAAATTTTAATTTGTTTAGATGACAATTTAGTATTATTTGCATACAATTTAAGTATTATTACTTGTAATTGAATTAAATACCATTGATTAGATAACAACTACAATTTTTAGAATGTAAGATAAGAATGTACTTAATTGTATAATCTCATATTTGAGTATAGCATAAAAAAAATATAGGATTTGGGAGGAGAATGAGAATATGTATTATTGGCATAATTAAATATTAAGGTATTAAAAATGAATTTACTTAAGAAAAAAAGAGAGACTCCATTTAAACATATTTTGTGAATAATTTGTTATGTATTAAATAATAAAATAATATCACCCTTATATATAAGATTAATTACTTAGTATTGATAATATTTTTTTACTCAATATTAATTACTCAAACACAAGCAAAGTTTATATGAACTAAGAAAATTCTAAATTATATCTCAATTATGAGATAATTAATTGAATTATTTAATAAAAATATTAAAGACATTGAATAATAAAGATTTAAGATAATGAAATTTTTCTTTAATAAAAAAGTTATAAAAGAAAATTATTATAAATTAATTAATAAAAAATTAAATGCATATAATTATATATAATTATATTGTTATTGTTATGCATATGAATTTTATACAAAAAATTTGAATAGAATTCTTTTACAAAAAATCAGAGAGAAATGAGATGAATGTGGTGATGACATGAGGCAACGAGATGACTTCTCTTTTAATAAGATATATATAGATTGAGAATTGAAATGCATTATTCAATGGGGTTTACACACATGTATATACATAAATAATTCACATTGAAATCTATTATATGAATTTAAATTGAAAATCAAGTATAGATAATTTTATTAAATATTTTTTCTGAAATAGATAATTTTTGTAAAGAATATAGATATATAATATTTATCATAAAATTAGAGAATATATTATTAAAATTATTTAAAATTTAAATTATATAACTCAGTAAAACATTAAAGTATTTTTAACTTCTATTTTAATATTAAATATTTAAATATAATTTCATCAAATTATAAATTGAAAATTATTTTAATAATGTTAAATTAGATAAAAAATTTCATTACTTAAGATTAATTAATTTCCTTACTCAAGTTCATTGTCCTTTAGGTTTGGAGCGTTTGAGAATTTTTTTTTTTTTTTAATTGGAACGGTTGAATGAGCCTCGTCAAGGGATATTTTATTTTAATATATTATATAATATCAAGTTGGCTCGGGTTACATCTAGGGGTGGATTACATCTAGGGGTGGAGGTAAGTCACCCAATTTATAGGTCATTAACGGCGTAGTCAATTTTAATCATGTCTAATCATGCTTATTTGTAAAATGAAATAAATTTAGGTCTAAGTTTTTATTCCTTTTATAAAATAAATTAGACTATATTAATTAAAGTCTAATCTATTGACTTATTAGATTCTTCCGCATATTTTTATATATAAAATTATATAATATATATAATGAAATTATATAATGTAAAGAAAAAGTTATATACATTTTAAAAAATATATGAAATTTTTTTGATATTTATACCCTTCTTTTAGTTTTAGCATGTATTACAATATTATGTGTATTACAATTATTTAAATGATTAATTTATTATTTTTCTTATAATATTTACATTTATTTTACAGTATTATAGTTGTTATTAAGTATTTTTAAAGAATAATTACTAAAATTGATGGACTTAACGTAAACTAAAAAGATAATTTAGACTTCAAAAATTTTATATCTGAATCAAACCGGATCAAATTTTAAAATTACAATGAAGTTGTAGACTAATTCAGGTCAAATATCGTTTATGTAGGCCTTAACATATTTTAAGGAAATCCTAACTTGACATAGTCTAACTCCACCCCTTACTAAGTCAACTAAGGTGATCCAAACCTAATATGTTTTTTTTTTTTAGTTAAAAAAATAAGTCGATTCAACTATGATGTTTGATTTTAATCGGGCCCAATTCTTTGAACTTGGGTCAATTAGATTTGTCAGGATAAGCCGACATATACCAAAGAATTATATGTATACTCCAACACGAGAATTATTTATATATTTTAATTATAATAAATATTTTTACTTTAATTTAATAGAAAAAATGTATTATAATTTTTGATATTTTAAAAATTAAAAAGTATAATGTTTAATACATATGATTCCCATAAAATTGACACATGAACAATAAAATTGACAATTATAATTTTTTTATTGAATGAAAGTAAAGACAAGTAATATAATCAAGATATATACAAGTATTTCTCACTTATTTACAGCCCTACTTATAGAAAATCATATATTATACATGAAAATAATTGTACTAATTAAAAAAGTGCTAATCAAATTATATAAGTGGTAGGAGAATTATGAAAGTAGAGAGAGAAACTATATTATAATTATTTAAAATTATTTTTCATTGTGAAATTTCAGTGTTCACGGAGATTCCTTCCTGTTGATTAATTTATTTTCATTTACAGTTTTAACACTACCATGTCAAGACCAACCCAGTCGGATTAGTGCGGAGTTCATATCAAAAGCCATGAGACACGAGTTCCAAGAAATAACTACACCGACAGGTCAGTTTGAAATCGAACCTTTTGTTTATAAAACCATAAGGCAGAAAATTCCAAACATTATTTCATTCCCTAAGAAAATGTAAACCCTTTGGGAGGAGGAACTACATATATGCAATTTTAAAATTTATTATATGTTTGAAAAGATTCACGATTTATGTTCAATGCTCCTTGTACGACTATTCATATATCTTAACATATATATACATATATGGATTATTTACGTGGGAGGTGTATAAAGAAAATGAATTTTAAAATTATAGTACATACGAAATATTCTTATACATAAAAAAAAAATCTTATTTAACTAAGATGTTAGCATGTTAAGTGAAAAAAATGATTTTATTTAATTATAAGAAAAATCAATTTTTTTTTCTAAAATACAAAAGAGTACTTGAAACTAATACAAGTTGATCATTGCATGAGTGAGTGCTGGAGTCTGGTTGGGATGGTGACCATAAATATATGTTTGTCATTTCTTAAAAACTAATTGGGTGAGTATATGTGGGATGATTTTTAAATTTCATATATTTATTAATTACTTAATATTTTTATATTTAAAAAATTTTAGTGAAAACAAATTTTTAAATGATCCTATTTAAGATTGATTTTCTTTTATCTAGTATTTTCATGATCATTGTTTTTAGTATAAAATTGTTCTCAGCACTTTGTTCATTCCATGGCAAAAGAATCATTATCTTATAAATCTTTTCAATCTAAAAAATCATTCTCGTTCTTGTTTTATCTTTATAAAAATTCTTATTTTCTCATGTCTTGGAACTATGATAATGCTTTTGCAAATAAAAAATTACGAAACTTCTTATTTTTTATGACTATTTAATATTTTTTGTTTTTGTTTAAATTTGTGTCACATTTGTACGGTTATTTGGTATTAATTCTCGTGATAATTTTGTTTTTGTTTGAGTATAAGATAACAAAAATGCATAATATTTTCTTTTGATCATTGAGGAAATCCAAATTATCAATCTTTCCTTTTGTACATTAAAATCAATTTTTCATATTGATTTATATTTACAGAGATGATTAGATTTTTGAAGTGGTTTTAATGAATGATATAATATATACTAACATGGAAATTTATGAAGATGAAGACTACAAGAAGGAAGGTGGGATTTTATTTAAAATAGTTCAATGCAAATTTAATAAAGGCAAAAAGATGATATGGTTAACTTTTAAAATATTTTGTTGTATTTTTAAAATTTTGATAAACAATATATTTGTTTAATGTTTAAAATATTTTTATGCAATGATACTTTAAGATTATAGTTTATTTTCTTATATTTTTATATGCATTTCAAAGTTATGAGAGAGATTTATCAAACAAAATTTATAAAGGAATTAGTTTATAATTAATTTTAAATCAAATTGAGTTTGGTTTTAAACTTATTTAGAGTTTTTTTTATTTAATAAAACTGATTTTATATTCAACTATTTAGAACTAGTTCTAGAATTTGACAAACATCATTATATTTCAAAACTAAAATGATGTTTCATTAATTAGATACATTATGGAAAAATGTTTTAAATTTATCGTGGGCAAAATTAATCTGTAAGTTGTGTATAATAGTTGTCTGATGTACTTTATATTGAATATATCTTCGTGTTGAGCTCAAAAAGACCAATTTGTGAATGCAGCTTTACATAAATGGCTTCGACAAGTTCTAATGGGCAATCCTGATTCACTACTCGTGGAAATCCCTGGTATGTAAAATCATATAGAAATACCTGATATGTGAAACCACGCTAAGTGAATTATGTTTCTTGAAATGTATATTTGATAGTGTTTAGTATGTGAACATCTTAAGATATTCCGTTTTGCAAAAGAAAAAAATTCTTTTGCTAATAAGATAATGATACTCTCAAATAAAATACCTAATTAAGATTTCTGTTGAAAATAGTGGGTCAAGACATTTGAATAAACTCACTTGTATTAATATTTGGATACAATTTTATAAATTCTCACAATAAGTGCCTGACACTTCTTGCACGTTCACACACACACACAAACAAACAAAAACTACAGTTGTTTCATTACTTTACACACACACACAAAAACTAACAAAAACTATGGGCCCGTTTGGAAACTTGTTCTGTTTTTCTGTTTTTAAAAATTGTTTTTGAAAATAGCTCAGAGTTATTTTCAAAAATAGTTTTTAAAACAGGATTTCAGAATAAAATTTTCAAAACTGTTTTAAAAACAGTTTTACCAAACAGGTTTTTTTGTTTTAAAAACAGTGGACTATTTTTAAAAATAGAAAACTGTTTTTAAAAACAGTTACCAAACAGGCCCTATAATTATTTCATCACTTCACACACTAACTAGCTTCTCACTATATTTCTCTGTATAACAGACACTCACTTTTTCATATATCACTTGATTTCTTTACTCCACACACACACACACACACAAAAACTATAGTTGTTTCATCACTTCACACATTGACTAGCTTCTCACTATGTTTCTCTATATAACAGACACTCACTTTTTCATATACCACTTGATTTCTTCACTCCACACTATAATAATGCACACCAAGATGCCGATTTATAGGAAGAGTAAGTTAGTGACTTTGGGAAACAATTCAACTAAGTTACACTTCTATACATATCTAAACATTTCCTACAATTATTTTAATAAGAGTATATAGTACAATTGCCTAGAATTTTCTAGCTAACGAGGATGCGTAATGATGCTATAACTTTCGATACTAACGATAATCAGTGATGACTCTTATCACTGCTCCTTAGCTCCATCATTTATGTATATATTTCTATTTTACTTTCCATTGTCAACTTGACCTTCTCAATTATTGTAATCTAGACTCATTTTCAATCTCTTGTGATTCCTTATCTTTATGCATTGGATGATATACTCCAGTTTTCCATGAATTTCTTTGAGTGCTTGTTGTTCTTCTTGAGCATTAGGTTGTGATTGCTCCTTATGTTTTTCTTGCATTTAATCTCCAAATCTTGTCTCATCTGATAATGACATGGGTTCACATTCCCATCAAAATGACGACTTCTTGTACGCAACATTCCTTAATACATAGCATTTTCCTGTATCACCTCCATCCATTTCTTTGCTTATCACATCCCATGAAGATACAACGGATTGCCCTCTCATCAAACTTGCTTCTAAGATAATCAAGTACGAACATGTAACACACTGCCAAAGACTTGTAGATGATTGATTTTTGGTTTCATATGCCACAACTTCTGGAATGGTGAGATAAATCCCATCTTTGCTTGTGGAAGCCTGTTGGTTATATATGCAATTGTCTTCATGCATTTGGCACAAAATCTTCTAAGGACATTCTTTGCTTACATTCTTTGCTTACAATAAAATTCTACGGATGTCTACAACATGTTGGCTCTTCCTTTCCAGTATGCCATTCCGTTGTGGAGTGTTTGGACATGTCAATTGCCTCCTAATCCTACAACTCTGAAGATACTTATTAAACTTCTATGATGTGTACTTTACACTATTGTCAGTTCTTAAACATCGAATCTTCTTGCATACTTTGCTTTCAACCTTTTCTTTGAACTCCTTAAATTTTGTCAATGCCTCATATTTATCTTTCATAAATTCTACCTAGATATACTTTGAATAGTTGTCTATGAAAATGATCATGTACTTCTTACCACTTAGTGATACATGTTTTATTGCTCTGAAGACGTTTGAGTGAACCAGCTCCAATGGCTCTTTGGCTTTGTACTTTGACTCTGTATATGGTAGTTGATGTGCTTTCCCATACTAGTAACTAGGGTAGATTACTCCATCCCAAGCTTCAAGTTGTGATAGCCCTTTAAGCATCAGTTTTTTCATTATCACCTTTAGCTTTTAATAACTCACGTGTCCTAGTCGTGCGTGCCACAAATCAGTTATCTCATTCTTTAGAGTTTTATGCACGCATGCCGTCTCAGCAAACATCATACAGACAAACTCTATTTTTCTTCCTACCATAGTTAACATCCCTTTTACTTTGACATTTTTATAAACCTTTATGCCATTTGACTCGAACACAACATAATTCCTTTTCTCAATTAATTGTAACGTAAACAATAAATTCTTCTTCATACCTTGCACGTGAAGCACATTTTCTAGTTGAATCTCCCTTGTATTTGGTCAAGCTATCACCATTGCTTTTTCGATGTAAGCGATTGGCAATTTGGAATTTTTAGTTGTCACCATCATTCGATTTCTTAATACTTAGACATATCCTGTAACTTGTCTTTATCTCTGATCATGTAGTTTGATAACCCAGAATCAACTATCCAATCTCTGTTGTAGTTGATGTTCTCGGATTAGGATATTGCAATTGCTGATTCTTCATTTTCCTCCAGCATAAAACTTGACATGTGGATTTCTTAATCTTCTTCACTATTGTCATCTTGTTGTTGACTTGATGTTGCTGCATTGCCTTTAGCTATTTGTCTTTTGGAATGATAGAATTAAGCCAAGTGATATCTTTTCTTAGAGTTGTAGCACTCTCCATTGAATCTTCTAAAACTTGTAGATAACTGCTTGTACTTTTCTTGATTTTGTGATGCTACTTTAGGCTTCGAACTCTATTCTTATCTTCTAGTTTTATCATCTTCCTTTGAATTGAATCCACCTTTTGGGTGTCCTCTTCCTTTACCATAATAGAGGGCTAATTGGGTGCCGAGGCCAATCGAGATTAGAAATTCTATAATCAAGCTACCTACTTACTACTTGTAATATAAGGCAACATCGGGTCGAGTTCTTGGATCATCTTAATGATATCAATCAGATTAAGAGATAAAAATAAATGGGGTTGGCAGTGACTATCCTAACAGCAAACACAATGCAGAAATATAAACAAAAGTAAGTAAACAAACCAGCCCAAGGGAATCAACTAAGCTTGAGATTAATGTATCCTTGATCACTAAATATTCATTCAATTGTTAATCATATTTTCTGGCCTTAAATCATAGCAAGAAGCCTTAGAATGATTAAAGAGTCTAGCCAAGCAAACAATCCATCAAAAGCTTAATGTATTGTTTAGTTTTTACCGTTCTCTTTTTACAAGTAATTATTAAGTAATAATCATATTAAAATCTAAATCAAATGAAGCCATTCAATTCAGAATTCTAAATAAAACAGAGAGAAAAGGAGAAGAAATGACAAATAATTGAATTGCAAGGTGAAAACAGGATCTCTACATTAATCTTCAAGTTATCAATCCCTTGGACTGATTATAAATGTTTAGCCTTCCATAAAAGGCAGAAAGTTACAGAGAAGAGAAGAACAAAAGCTTGCCCTTTACCCTCTAAAAATTCTCTCAAAAACTTAACTCCCAACTCAACTCAAAAGGATTGAACTAAAGAGTTCTTAGCCTGGGAAAAGAGAAGCTAGCTGCTAGTTGGTGGAGTAGGTAATCATGATGGGCTAGTGTAGTTTGGTTGCTTGCTGCCACTTCCCTTGCATATATTGTGCTATTGTAGATTGCATTCTCTGATTTTTCACTGGCATAATGACTTCCGGTTAGGTGAGTGTGGAGCTAGTATAAAGGATAGTCTATTGGGCTCAAGCTTTATGCCAATTGGGGCCTAAAAATCCAATTCTACAGAGGCCCAACTCATCAGCATTCTGCCTATGTGTTGCAGCTCATTTTTCACACCAAAGATGATGGATTCAAGCCTGAAAGTCTTCATAAAAGATGTAGCCTTGTGTCTTAACTTCCATTTGGGTTTAGTTTGATCTCAATTGGACTTTTACAACTCTAGATATTGCATGATAAGTGCTCAAGGGTCAGGCTACATGAGACAGACTGAGGCAGCATTCTGGTTTTAGTTTTAGCTCCAATTTCAAATAGCCAATTGAGAGATTCAGCCTTGGTAGTCTTCATGAAGGTTGTAGAGCTATATCTTAACTTTTCTACAAGATAAGAATCATATTAATTAGACAATTGTAGCTCAAATTATTAGTCAAAATACGGAAATTGCTACACAGGCCAAATACTGTAGTATTTTGCATAATGATTTCAATTGACACCACACCATAAATATATAATAACACAGCTGAAGTAAGTAAGTTTGGACCTTAAAAAGCTTAGTGAGAGGATAATTAAATGAATAAAATATTTTGTTATCAAGGGCTTCCTTATTATTCTTGATGGAAACTCTAGTGAACTTCTCTGCTAATTTTTTTTTATTTTCCAATGAATTTTTTAAATCTGCCTTAAGCCATTTAATATAATTCTTTTCATCCTTATAATCATTTATTTTTGCTTTCTCATCGAATTGGGCAATTTCTTGACATAAATTCATAATTTTTAAAAAATACTCCTTAATTATTATATTCCCTTATTCTATATTCATTAACTCTTTTTCTAACAACTAAAGTCTCGTGATATTCTTTTTCAAAAATAATTTTGAAAATATCTCTAATGCATCATGTGGTGTCTTTATATCATCTTTATGATAAAGTAAATCATTTTCTATAATAATTTTAATGGCATGGAGAGCTTGATCTGATTTGACTTTCCACTTCTTATGAGCATCAACATTTGTCACATTTGGTGGGGTAACTTCATTATCATTTATGATCTTCCATAAGTTTTGCCCTTTGAGATAGGACTTCATGCATGTGCTCCATGATAATAAAATATTCTACTTATTTAATTATCCTCTCATAAAATTTTTTTAAGGTCCAAAATGACTCACTTCAGTTGTTTTAGTATATATTTATAGTGTGGTGTCAATTAGAATCATTAGAAGAAATTCTACAGAATTTGGCTTTGTTTGAGTAGTTTCTATGTTTTGGTTATAACTTGAGCTACACTTGTTCAATTAATGTAATTCTTATTTTGTAGGAAAGTTAAGATATAACTCTACAACCTTCATGAAGGCCTCTAAGGCTGAATCTCACAATTGGCTATCTGAATTTAGAGTTAAATTTAAAACTAGAATGCTACCTCAGCCTATCTCAGGCAGTCTGACCTCTAGGCACTTATCATGTAATATCTAGAGTTATACAAGTCCAATTGAGGTCAAATTAAGTCCAAATGGAAGCTGAGACATAAGGCCACATTTCCTATGAAGACTTCCAGACCTGAATCCATCAATTTGGCCGTGGAAATGGAGCTATAAATCAGAGATAGAATACTGATGAAATGAGCTTCTACAGAATTGAATTTTTAAGCCCTAATTGGCATGCAACTTGAGCCCAATAG
>JANHAO010024370.1:0-11642 GCA_026873985.1 Saraca asoca
GATAGGAGAACTAAGCAATTAATCAAGCTTTTGATGAGTTGTTCACTTGGCTGAAACCAAATGCTATGTGCTTAACTAGTAAATAATTCATCAATCATCCTAAGGCTTCTTATATGATTTAAGGCCAAGAATATGATCAATAACTGAATAAACACTTAGTGATCAATGATTGATTAACCTCAAGTTCAATGACTCTTTTGGACTGGTTATCTTTTGCCATTTAAGTTGCTATAAACCAACCCCCCTTATTCATCTCTTAATTTGATTGTTAATATTAGGAGATCCAAGGGCTCAACCTGAGCTACCTTATACTGCAAATAGAATAGGTAATCCGGCTTATAAATTTAGTAATTTGACTGGTCTCGGCATGCTGTTAGTTACACATAAAAATATAATTTTTTTATAGCTCATCACATCAAATGGGAAATTAACAGTAAATGTTGGAAATGTAACATAAATACCATTTCTTCCAAAGTGAATAATCAAGAAGCACTTCTACAGTGATATCGTATGACATTTGGGTTCTAAACGAAAATTACATGTTATGATCCAAATCTATATCAAATAACTTCTATAATAATAGTATGAACTACTCTCATTTCTCTTAATAAATTAAATTAGTTTTTGAGTATTGAAAGGATTATTTGATTTATGTTGTGATAAAATAACAATTTCTTTTTAAATTTAATTAAAGGGATTTTCAAAAAGTAAGTGATAGTGCTTTTGAAGTGTTGCTTTATTTTTTGAGACTTATTTATGACAAGCAAATAGACTGGAGATTTACTAAAAGTTGTTTTAAATAGTAGATTATTTCTTATTGATGATTGCTTATATGTTCTATTTTAAATACTAATTAAATGATAACAAGGTTTATAACTTGAGTTTTACCAAGTATATTTCAATTTTACTAAGTTAGAAAGAAATGAAATATGCAATATGTTCATTGTATTTTATTAAGTTAAATTTAGATTTGATTAAAGAAATGGTCAAACAATTTTTATTTATTAAATGTTCATAGTTATTGTAAACATTTAAAAATTTGTCTATTTCAATAAAACAAAAATTACTTTGTAACAATTTATGTCATCACCTAGTGTTTTATTTGCTTAAAATATATATTTATATATAAAGGCCCCAGAGGCTATTTCATTATATTTTTCCCCTTCTTCTTTCTCCTTGAGAGCCTAACTACTCCTCCTGTCTCTTTTACACGAGCATGTCACTAGAACTAGAACCAATGTAGCAATTTTTGGTCATCATAGCAACCCACTTGGTCTCCCCATTGGTTTTTAGCTACCATGCCATTGAGAAGCACCGTGCATGATTAGGAGTGATTAAGCACTCTTTTGCATCAAGGCAGACTAGCTACTACTCTACTTCTGTAGCTTTGGCTTGCCCATGGTTGCAGTATCACCAGAGCTTCTTCTCCTTTCATGGAGGTAGGTAAGTGCATTTGTAGCTTCAATTTAACCTTTCTTCATGAGTTAAGATAATACCCTTTTAAACCCTAGCCTTCATTTTGCTAAAAATAAAAAATTCTTAAAGTTGTTTTCAACTGTCCTTACTAACTTGAAAGAAGATTTCAAGTGATACAACTTGCTTTCATTATTGGAAGAATGAATTTCCATCCAAAGGATTTTCCTAAGGTGAGTCAATCACTCACTTCTCTTATACTTGTATGATGTTTAGTTTCTTGCAACTAAATGTGAGCTGAATTTTTATGAGCATGTGATTTAGCTTAGTTGAACCAATTTGATGGATTTATATTGGAATTGTATCATATTGTGGTCATGCATGTTGTGATAGTAAAATTTTGGGTAAATTGGAATGTGATATTGAAATGCAAGTGTAGCGTGTGGAAGTTATCTTAAATGAGGTAGCTAAGTGTCCATCTTGAGTAGGATTAATAAGATATGCTAGGGTTATGATATGTTATAGTTGACATAATTGAAACTATTGAATAGTATATATAGTAAAGAGTATTAGAAATTTTGTAGTTTATATGCGTGTGACTATGGGTAAGGCATGATGAATGTTGTCCATACAAAATGGAATAAGGCAAATTGATGTTTAAGAAATTTTGGCAAGAACAAAATAGCTTTGGGTACAAAAAAAATGTATATTAGGATTAGGACCACTTAGTTTTAGTTCAAAACTAAGCATGAAAATAGATGTGCGATTATGATCAGGTGCCCAAAATCTTGAATTAGAGTAGAATTGCGAGCGTCAGATATGAATGCTCTGATTCGACTCAAGAAGTTTTAGTTCAAAATATAAGTTCACTCACCCAAGGTTGCAAACCTTTAGGAAGTCCAGAATTGTCACAACCCTCAAACTCTGGATATGATTGGCTTGAATATCAATAATCTTATTAATAATCACCATATTTTAATCAGATTATATCATTTCATTATATCTATAGCTCACTTAATTTCATTAACATCCAAGTAATTCAAATTGAATTGATTTTAAAAGATAATAGAACTCATGGATTTGCAAACCACTAATAAATATATATGGATTAAGGTTACATAATGTATAGAGACATTGCCTATTAAGGCACATGCCCCCTTTTTGTCATCAGTATTCTATTTTTTTTTTTACAACTTTCCTAAAATGCAATTACATTTTCCTTGCTAGCTTCACCAAACATCCATCTACAAGACCCTAAGTTCCTTTAGGGATGATATAAAATAAAGTTAGTTTAACCTATAGTTTATATAGATCAAAAGTATAGGTTAGACTAACTCTATCCCTGAGAACTAAATGGCCATGCTATGTACATTTTCAAAAAATGATAAAAAAGAAACTTAAATGATGTATCCCTTAAGAATCAAATCATCCCATTACCATCATTAATAGCACATTTGGGGATTGTAGAGGGACAATTTCTACCTCATGCAATACCTTGAAGCTAGCCAAGTTTAAGATTATTATATAATGAATTTTGACCGCAAACATGCCTAAGGCATTTTCAACCATGGTGGTGAATGTATCAACCATAATTTTCATTAGATCATTATCCATATTTTTGTCCATTTTGGGATTGGCAATTATATCTTGAGTATCTAAAAAAAATGTTTCATAGAATAATGAGTTTGGGGCTCAGTAAGATAGATATGTACTAGACATTTGAATTCATCAATTAATAAGACTCATATATATATGCATATATCCATAACTCGACCAAATAAACATTTCCCATATCATTTCTATAAGCAATTATAGAGTATTCAAAGGCTCACCTCCGAGGTAAATTCATTTCATTCATTTCTAAGCACATTGTGCAAATTCTATCTTTCAAAGCCATGTGCCACATTCTGAGGTTCATTATGCATGTCAATTTCATGATATTGAGTTCCAGTATTTAAGTAATAGCCATATGGAACAAAAAATGCATACAAATACATAGCCTTCCTTGTTACTTTGGGTCAACCTTATCCCACACATCCTAATCTTTTCCATCCAAACTAGCCTTATCCCACTCATAATATTAGAAAGCATAGATCTAGGATCTGATTCATCTTTGTTGATCACATTCCATCATCCACATATCAAGTCTTAAAGACTACCAATCATGCAATCAACCTATCCTCATTATGGATGCCTTATCAATTCCATATGGATACATTTTAATGCTATTTGTAACTTGATTGTTCACATATTATGATATCTCATTCCATGTCTCATAGACATAAGTTGTACATAACGTAATTGCTTGTAATAAACATACTTCTATAATCACAATCATTCATGGGCACTGCAATGCTTTCTAAACTCATATTTGCATTATCTTCTAAACTTATTGTTTAGAAATTATTGTATGCATATCCTTTATATTCATTAGTGTTAGTTTATAAACCATTGCCTTAGGATATCACATTTTCCATATACGTTTAGTTGGACTTTCTATGGTTTTGAGTGCAAAAAAAAGAGTGCAGTTTCAAGTAAGGGAAAATGAGACTGAACAAATTAAATTTTTTCTGAAAGTGCAATGAAAATCATGAGTAGAATCATTGAAGAAAAATAAGTATGATCGTAATTAGAATCGGAAACTTATTTGTAAAAGACTCGATTTGACTTGAGAAAAAACAAGGGAAACCATTTCCAACACAAAAACACACTATAAGATCTTATTATCCCATGTTTTTAAAAGCATAAACAAACACAAACTCAACTATTACAACATGATACTCATTAGCATTCCAATAATCCATTTAATCATCAAGTTTCATCATATCATCACAAAACCAATTATTACTCGCTTGCATGACAAATCAATAGATCTCAAGTAATAATCACATCATAATTTATAAGAATGGCAAGTGTCACTCACCTTAATAGCTTGAACACAAGAAACTACAACTATTTCACTGAAATCTTTTGTGCTCTTCAAAATAATAAATCAAAGCATATTGCCTTTTAATCTTTTTACCACAAATTTCACTCATTAATTAACTGTATATGATTAAATTATGATTCATATATCTTGAATAAAGTTATATCTAACAAATTTGAGCTCCAAAACTTCAAAAAAAAAAAAAACTAGATTAATTCATAGATTGAATGATACCATGAATAGTGATAAAAAATTTAAAAAATTCATGACTTGAGTTATACTTAATGAATTGATATGATTTTGATGTCAAAATGGAGAAGAAGAGAAAAGGATTTAGTAGTAAAAATATGAGAAACTAACAAATAAGATTAAGCACTCATTTGAAGAGCGAGAGAGAGAGAGAGAGAGTAAAGGTTGTAAAGAGAGTGAAAACTTGGAGGAGAAGATGAAAAGCAATTGCATGGGTTTGCTTGTGTGGAAATGGCTTAATAATGAAGGTGAGCTAGTTGGGGAGGGGTATTTTGGGGAAAAATTAAGTCAACTCCTCACTATTTACAAGTTGACCATTTCCCTTTTTGAATAAGTTTTCTCCTTTCTTCCATCTTAAGCTCAAATTTAACACATTTATCAATTTCTAAAAATTATGAAATTTTAATACAAATTAGTTACACTCATTTGACATCTATAACCCTTGTTTTAAATTCGTAAAGATTTCTAAAAATAGAATTTCAAAATTACAAATTTTGTTCCTCAAACAATCTTGATCAACTTTTTAATCTTCTAAGGATTTCTAAAATTTATATAATCAATTTCTACCATTATTGGGTCTCTCATAACTCTAACTTTATAATTTTAAAGTTCCCAAAAAATTTGAATTTGCCTTTGCAAATTTTTCAAGAATCCATTTTAGTTCTAAATGGGGTTAAAAAATTTTGAGATTCTACAAATTCTCCCCCTTAAAAGAATTCATCCCCAAATTTTGAGTAGTGATGGTAATTAATTCTTGCTGAGTAGATGAAGGTATCTTTCTTATATATTCACTTCCAATTCCCAGGTAGCTTCTCATTCATCATCTTGTCCCTGTTTCATCTTAACTATTGGAACTTCTCTAGCTCTTAATTTTTAGGCTTGCTAATCTAAAATAGCTATAGTTTGCTCTCTATAGGTCAGCTTGGTATCTAATTAGACTAATTCCCGTTTAATAACATGGGATTTGTCTAGAACATATTTTTTTCAACATTGAAACATAGAATGTTGGATGGATTTCTCACATCTTGATTTGTAATTCCAATTGGTATACTTTAGCTCCTATGCATTTGATAATTTTAAATGATCCCACATACCGTGGTGCCAATTTTCCCTTTTTGCCAAATTGCATAATTCCTTTCATAAGGGTCACTCTGAGGAATACTTGATCATTGACCTTGAACTCTAGGCCTCTTCTCCTATTACTCAAATACACCTTTTGTCGATCTTGAGCTACTTTCATTCTATCATGAATATATTAGCCTTACTAGCAATATTCTTTAGTTTTGATATTATAAAACAATTCTATTTGATGTCATAATCTAACTATATGATTTTAAGTGTTTGTTCATTTTGTAGACTTAGAACTAATCACATGACAAACAAGATATCAAGAAATCTAGGTTTAGTGTTAGTTTTTTTCGATTTTTCTGAGACCTTTGTAAGTGTATTCTAATCAATTTTGATCTAAATAATTTTCTAAAAATAGATAAACTGAGATAGAAATAAATCAAATGAAATGAGCTTAAAACAAATATTTTCTAACTATGTTTTTAGTAGAATTTTTATAAAAAATTATTTTTCACTGTGTGAGCCAATTCATGAATCAATTCATACAAGAAATCTTATGGAATGTACTCAAATCGATTCATGAAGAAAAGATTTTGAAAAATGTTTTACGAAAATGTTAGAAAATATTTTAAATTGATTAGGTAATTAATTCACAATCTTTTTATACCAAAGGATAAATTGATTGATGCATCAATTCAATGAGGAAATTCTTGATGATCTTCATGAAGTGAATTGACACAAATTGATTTATTAGCTAATAATCACTCTAAATCAATTCACAAATTAATTCAAGCTCGAAAAGTAAGTTATTTTTCAAAATTCAATTACAGTAGCTATAAATAGCCTTCTCCTTATTTCAACACAACAAAGTTTTTAATTTTCTCACAATTTCAGAGCACAAAAGTAGAGAGTTTCTGAGCTTCATCTAATCTAAATTCTATCTCTTCAATTCGCATTTAATTTACAACCTTAAATCAAATCTGTAAAGAATATGATTAATTAATTGAGATTTTCATCTCAATTGTTAGTATTGTTTGCCTATCTCTTATTTCTTGATCTTAATTTCACAATTTCTATGTTGATAAGAATTGGACATACAAGGAAGAGGTTGATCTTCCCTTGCATCTTCTTTTAATTATAAGGTTGATTACAATTAAGCTGAAGGTGTAGTGTTATTGTATCTATAGGTTTTACAAGAGCCTAGTGTAAATGTTGTTGTAAACTGGCTGTTGAAGAGCCCAGTTAAAATCCTATTATAGTTAATAAAAGAAGTCATATGGTTGAGGATTGATCCAATGGATATAGACTTAAACTGTGGTTTTAATTTAAGTTGAACCACATTAAAATTTTAGTGCTCTTATTTATCTTTTTGCATTTTAATTTTTGATGTTCTACTACATTACAGTTTTCAATTTTGATATTCTATTGTAATATTAATTTACTACATTTTTTATCTTTAATTGTTAAATTGAACTAATTTGGTCAATTTGTAATTGAATTCTTACTTCAATTAATGACCCAATATTATCTTTATCATCCAATAGAATTTCATGAAAAAACCTTGTGAAACAAGAATTCAATCTCAAAGCAAAAAGAGTATACATATTTTTTCAAACATAAAAAGGGCAAGATCTCTATTTTAGGACACTCAATTAGTATTAGAGCTTTGGCTCTTGATACTCTTTATTTTTTTTAAATAGAATGGATTCTAACTTCACACTGTTGCCTAAATGTCCTCCTTTGAACATGCCACCTGGTTTTAATGGACATCACTATGCCTATTGGAAATGAAAATTAGGGACTTTATTGAAGCTGTTAATGTAGACATATGGGAAATTATAGAGTATGGTTATACTCCACCACAAACATTGATAAATGGAGCTATAAAACCTAAGCCTAAGTATTTTTGGATAAAAGAGGAAAGGAAGAAACACCTTCTTGCCTCTAAAGTTAAATGGATTATTTCTACCTCACTTTCCCTTAATAAATATGAAAGGATTGCACTAATACTAAATAGATTTGGGACACTTTAGAAATTGCACATGTAGGAACAACTCAGGTTAAAGCATCTAAAGTGCATGTGTTAGTGTCTGAATATGAAATGTTTAAGATGAAAGAGGATGAATCAATTAGAAATCTCATTCAAGGATTCACTAGCATAACTAACCATTTGATGTTGCTTGGAAGAACCTTTGACAATGCAGATGTGCTTGATAAAATCCTAAAATCTCTTGTTGAAGAATGACAGCCAAAGGTGATAGCCATAATAAAATCACTAACGATAGGGATGCCAAAAATCAAGAGCTCTATAGAAACTTAGAAGAGCATATATATGAAAAATAGTGATGACAAAAGGAAGAAAAATTTGGCACTCAAGTTTGCAAAATCATTTGAAAGTGATGATGATGAGTTTGATACTGATGAAGAAGCTGATGAGAAAGATCAAATGGCACTCCTAAGAAAAAAGTTATAGAAACTCCTAAGAGAAAAGAGGAATAAGGACAAAAGGAAACCTATTCGATAAAAAAGGAATCCAAACAAAAATAAGCAAGAAAGTTCCTTATACGCTTCTACATGCTTTGAATGCAAAACAACGAGACACTTTAAATCAGATTGTCCAATATTCTTGATGTGATAGCTTAAGAATGAGACAAGGAAAAGAAAATTAACTTTCAAGAAAGGTAATCTAGAAATTTGGGATGATGAATAAGCCAAATCTAGAGATGAAGAAGAAAAAATTAAGGAAGAGGCACTCCTCTACCTCATTGCCAGAATTGATGATGAAAATGAGGTATTTAAAAACCAATCCTTTCTTTACTCTAGAGATGAGCTTAATTCAATTGATAAGAATTTTGGTGATTATGAATCTATTTCTACTGATAATGATGAAACTGAAGATTTATATGAAGAGTTGTATGGTGTTTTGAAAAAGGCTAAGAAAGATTTAAAACATGCTAGAGTAGAAAAAGAAGCCTTACTTGAAAAAATTCCAATAGATTGAAAAAGAGAAAAATGAGTTGTATGATTTAACTGAAAAAGTTTTGAGTGAAAATAAAGCTTGTGATCAATGTGAAATTTACAAATGCAAAATAGACACATTGACTAAAGCTTTACATGGTTTCAGAAATAACAAAATGAGACTGAATGATGTGCTGCAAAATCAAATTGATTTTCAAAACAAATCTGGTTTAGGATTTAGATAGCAAGCCAAGAAGAAATCAAAGAACAGTTCTACAACTGTCTAGTCGAATAGAAAATTTAGTCACATTAAATGCTTTTACTGCAATCAAAAAGGACATCTTATTAAGCATTGCTCTAATAGAAAAGGTACATATGAGCTAAAAGCTAATAAGAAACTGGTTTTGATACCAAAAACACTTGCCTCTATCAAAAACTTTGTAATGTCTGTTAACACATTTGGACCCAAGACTTTTTGGTACCACAAATGCGAGTGTAATTGTTAATTTTGCAAGTTTGTGGGAGACATAAGAGTAATCTATCATTCTTGGATAGCAACTGTTCATGCAATATGGCAGGAAACAATGACAGATTTATTTCTTTCACACAAATAATAGGAGGTAAAGTAGCCTAGGTTATCCTAGCTATACATATTTCTCAGTTTTGATGTTGAAAAACAATTTTAATCAGTTTTTCGCATTATTTGGTATTATACTTTATCACTCATTTTAATTTGTTTTATAGGCTTCAAATGTATGTGATTATGATTCATGAGATTCAAGATTAGTCTTAGGATTTATTTTTACTTTCAATAGGATCTGTTGTAAATGAATTCAAATGATTTTTGATCCAAATAGTTTTAACTAAACAATAGGTAGAAAAATTACTTGAAGAAAACAAAATTTTATAAAAACTTATTTTTACTTCAATTGTTGATTTATACATCAATTTATGTCTTCAAAATCAATATGCACTGATGTTCAAATTGATTTTCTAAAGAACAGTTTTCAAATTGAAGGTTGAGAAAAATAGATACTTAAATGCAATAATTGATACAAAAGCTGTGAATAATAGATTGTACTTTGATTACCATACCGATTAATTAGTTGTAACAATCGATTGAACAATTGAAAGTTAGTTATTATATTACATACAGTTACAGCGGTTACAACAGCTCAACTACCTTCACCATTTAAATGATTTTTCACAATTTTCTTTATGGTCAACACATTCAAGTGCAAAATCATTTGAGAAAGAGTTAAACATGTTTTCTCCCTACCTCATCAGATTTTTGAGATTCCATCAAGCTTTTGGATCAAGATCTATTGAGTTCATCTTAGATTGTTTGAGATTTTCATCTCAAACACTGGTATTGTGTTTCATACTCTTTTCTTATTTCTATTTCTTTGTTTTAAGATTTCTAATTAGAAATCATGTATAGGTTAGTAAGAGCTTGTTGTAAATCTTATGTTTTTGTTTAGGTTTAGAAGAGCCTGTTATAATTCTTCTAGATCAGCAAGAAGCCTATATAAGTTCTTGTGTGTTTGATGTAAACTAGCATTTCAGAGGCCTAGTAAATCTTGATAGTTTTGTTTCAATTGGAAAGGTCTTTCGGTTGAGAAAGATCAAGTGGAGTAGACTTGAATTGCGGTTTCAATTCTAGTTGAACCACTTTAAAAATTTGTGCTCTAATCTTTATTATTTGGCTGCATACAAATCTTTTTACTCCATTATTGTTGAATCCAATTATAATACAAAGATATATATAAATTCTCTAATGAGAAAAGGGCAAGATCCAAAGTCCGTTAAAATTTTAAAAGTTGATTAATTCTTTTTTTTTAAGGCACCTGACAATCTGTAAAGATCTCACATGTTTCTCCATACTCATAATGCCTCCATATTTTCAATGCAAAAGCTACTACTACTACCATTTCTAGATCATGAGTAGGATAGTTTTGTTCATATTTCTTCAATTGTTGCAACACATACGTAATTACTTTTGCATTAGACATTAATATGCACCCAAGCCTAATACGTGAAGTATAGCAATACACCACGTAACCACTTGATCCAGATGGTAATGTCAACACCGGGGCTATTGTCAAGCATTTCTTCAATTTTTGGAATCTTTCCTCATAGGTAGGAGTCCATTCAAATCATACTCCTTTTTAAGTAAGTTTAGTTAATGGAGCAGCAATCTTAGAAAAATCATTGACAAACTTTTGATAATATCCAACTAATCCTAGAAAACTATGAATCTCAATAATTGTTGTGAGTCTAGGCTAATTTTCTACAACTTCTATCTTTTGAGGATCCACTCGTACTCCTTCTTGTAACATGACATGCTTGAGAAATTTAACACTAGTCATCCAGAACTCATGTTTGGAGAATTTTGCATAAAGCTCATGCTCTCATAGTGTTTGTAACACTATTTATTGGTGTTAAGCATGCTTCTCTTCACTATTGGAGTAGACCATGATATCATCAATAAATACAATAATGAATTCATCTAAAAATGGTTTAAACACTTGGTCTATTAGATCCATAAAAGTAGCTAGGGTATTCATTAGTGCAAATGACATTACAAGAAATTCATAATATCTTATTGTGTAAGAAAGGCAATTTTAGGCGCATTTTTTTCATGAATCCTTAACTAATAATATCTTAACCTCAAGCCTATTTTTGAGAAATATTTTGCCCCTTGTGATTGATCAAACAAGTCATTGATATGAGCAAAAATCATTACTAAAAGTTTAGGAATTTGACTGCTTCAATGTTGTAATCGATGTACAGCCTTCAAAAACACATTATACATCAATTTCACACCGATGCGTTAGTGAATAACTAACCATAATCGATGATACATCATGTATAAACTAAAAAAACATTTTTCCATTATAGATGGTTATGGTAGTTATTCTAGGCTAATTACCTTCTATATAAATGAGATTTTCACATAGTTTTTCATATCAATCAAGTGCGAAAACTGATTTAGAGAGAAAAGCTCAAACTGCTCTTACAATCTTCA
>JANHAO010024371.1:0-11643 GCA_026873985.1 Saraca asoca
AATAATAAATAATAAAATTAAAATTTAATAATATTTCAAATTAAAATAAAGATAAATAATAAAATATAAAGGAGTGAGATAAATTCTGGGGTCCATTTAAGAAACTTGATAGAGTTACACCATTGTGGGATAAAGTTACTTGAGTTGCTTAAAGGAGTGCAAAATGATGTGACAGTGTAGGACCCAGTAAAAAATTAATAAATAACACTTAAGCAACTCACTTAAGCAACTTGCATTGTAGATAGTCTAAAAAGAGAAAAAACAAACGATTTGGTATTTCGGACTTTGTGACTCAGACACAGAATAAAATAACTTATCTTTCACTGTAACTTATTAAAATTACGTCATTTTTCTAATTTCAAATTTTATATATTAATAAATTTAAGAAAGAAATGTTAGGAATAATTTTCTTTTAATTCCTTTTATGTCTTTGTTATAATTTATTTTAACAATTAATTATGAAATGATTATCCACCCTTGTTTCAATGGAAAAAGTTTTGGACTTTGATATTCATTTTCGTACCATTTGTTTTTATTTTTTTTTTCGTTTATTTTATCTGATTTTCTTTTATTCATCTTCATTGAACACTTATCCTCACCAACTCACTCTCTCGGTCATTCTCATTCTCTCTCTTCTTCACGTTTCTGTCCTCAGGATGGTCACTGTGTCGCTGGCCGAACCTAGCTTATTAAGAATAGCTAGAGCTACCGTGCTAACTCCAGCTCCGCAAGGCGTCTAATTTCTCCGTGCATAAGACTTAAAAGTGCGGCGGGTAAGCGGCTGAGCTGAGCCACTCCTCCCTTATTCTGCCGTGGCTGGCTAAGCCGCTTTGTGAGCTCAAGCTTCCTCACAGCACCTTGAGACTCATCTTTAGAGTTTAACATTTGCATAAGGTTAAATTTGGCATACTTTGGTCAACAACTCAGTAAAATCGTTGACCAAACAATGCTCAGCACGATCGATTTAAAAAGAAGTTATGCTGCAGCGTAGAGTGTGAACAAGGGTTGTGTATTTTTTTGATAATCCAGGGGAAGAGCAATATATTTTATTCTTATGGATAATATTTTGATACATATATAAAAACTTGGTGAATATTTATAAAAATTTGTTACAACAGTCATAATACTTTATAGAATTTAAATCTAATTTATTATTGATGTATAATTTTTTATACTATCAATAAATGGAAAGATATTACATCACAAAAAAGTCAATAATTATTAAAAAAATTTATCAATAATAAAAGAATTTTAATAATTATTTAATAACATAATAATATATGAATGAATGATAGTATAAAAAGTATTTATATTAACAATTGATGAAATTTAAATCCTATCATATCTATGAAGATTAAATTTGATTCGTTATCTGTTATGAGCAAAAATCGATCTCGTCCAAACAGGTCGAAAGCTCGACAGAAGTTAAGTTCAAAAGACGTTTAGCTTGTTGAGGATAAGAGCGTAAGGTCCCAGTTTGTGTGCTTGACAGTTTGTTCTTGCATGAGCTCGCTTTGATGAAAGTGGGCTTGTCCTCGCTAAAGCAGCAGACACGAACTCGTGAAGAGGAGGCACAGCCTTGGCCAGAAGTTCCGCGTGATGGAACTCCAGACAGGTTTATGTAAAGTCTGAATTCCAGCCGACCAGAAGGGCCCACCCCGCAAAAAACAGCCTGCAGTAACCGGATTGCATGAGTTTTTCTGTCTTTTACATTCATTATTTGATGTAACAGAATTACAATTTGTAATCAATACATGTAACATTTCTTCCTTTATAAATAGAAAATAAGAGATCATTGTAAATGGGGGGAGAGGCTGAGATAGCCAAGAAAAAGCCCTGTAAACTTTTCTTTCAAACTAATAAAACTTCATTGTGGACGTAAGGTCCGATACCACTCGGATTTAGCCGAACCACGTTAAAAACACTGTCTTCCATTGTCATTCTTCCTCTCCACCATATTTGTTTCTCGTTTTATAAACCAGAAAATAGCTTAGGGTTCAAGAATTGATCTTGGTTAATTGGAGTTTAGACCAGAACTAAATTTCACCGTCAACATCTTGGCGCTAGAAGAAGGGTCCCATCTGTTTTTTGAATGATCCTTCTGTCCAACTACGATGACAAGAGAAAGGGTCACCAGGAGTTCCAGCACTCCAGCTATTCAACTAGCAACCCCCTAGCCACCGCTCAAGGACATGATAAGAGAGCTGGTTGAAACTATCAAAGAGCTAGCACAAGCGCAAGCCCGGGATGCTCAAAGGCAAGAAGAAATTGTAGCGCAGCTCCAGCAACTGGGTGAAGAAGCTCGAAAAGAGACCCGTAACAACCACTGCGACCAGCGGTTTAGGGGCTCGCAATAAGCTGAGAGCTTCGACCTTCAGTCCGAAGCTCAGGATTCAATAATGAGGCAAGTCTTCCAAAGGCTTAAACAGTTAGAGGATCTCTCTCAGTCTCAGAACAATCGACCTCGCCATGAGGAAAGCTCGTCGTTCTCTGTGGAGATCGAGATACAGCCTCTCCCATAGAAGCTAAATGTGCCCGTGATCTCACTGTATGATGGAAACAGCGACCCGTACGACCATCTGGATGCATTCAATGTCCAAATGGATCTACAAATAGTCGACCCCCTAGTCAAGTGTCGTGTCTTCCCCGCCACATTGGATGGTATCCCTCGGGCATGGTTTAGAAGCCTCCCAGCTCGCAGCGTCAATAGTTGGGAAAAATGTCAAAAGAAATTCATCAATCAGTATCGGGCGTTGAAGAGGCAGCTCACTCCTCCCTGTCATCTTGCAATGATCTTTCAGTGCAAGGGCAAATCACTAAAAGATTACATAGCTAGGTTTAGACATGAAGCCAACTCTATAGAAAACCCCATAGAGGAGAGCATTTTAATAGCAATCTCAGTGGGACTCCATAAGGACAGGAAACTACACAAAAGCCTTTACAAATCCATGGCTTGAGATCTCGCTGAATTCTATGAGTGAGCTACCAAACAAATAAGATGGGAGGAAACCTTCGGCTTGAGGGAGCCCAGGCACAAGGATGAAATGACGAGCGCTCCTCAAAGCAAGAAGAGGAATGAGGAAAGCCAAAGTTATAGTCTCGGTGACCAGCCCAAAAAGAAGACGAGGTGTACATGACTCCAATATCGAGGCCGATATAAAAGCTATAGCATTCTGTCTGATACACAAGACAGGATTTTTGTGACAAAATAAGACAGAGAAAATTTTAGGAAACCAAAGCCCCTCCTGACTCCTGGTAAATTTAGGAGCAATAAAAATAAATTTTGCACTTACCATAATGAGATTGGGCATAACACTTCATAATGCTGGACACTAAAAAATGCCATAGAAGACCTCATCAGAAGAGGCCAGTTACAGGATTATGTGGTGAGATCGTTAGAATAGCAAGCTCAGCAAACTCAATGAACTGCTGATCGGGAGCAAGAGCCATCCATTAAAATCATATTTTGATCCTGTAATATCATATTAAAGTAAATGAAAATATTTCAGGTTTTAGTTTAATCGCCCGACAAAATGCTTCCCAAAAAGAAAAAGCTATTCCATGCCAATCCAGTGCAGCTATGAGTTCGCTGAGGTACGGAGACACTATTAAACACTCAGAATCTAGCGCAGTCAAGAGCTCGATGAGATGCGGAGGTACTATTAAACACTTAAAATCTGACAAAGAGCCAAGAGCTCACACGAGCGCAAGAATGTTATAAACTCATCACAGTTCTCATGTGAATCAATACTCTCAACTCGCAGCGAGATCCTTCTAAGCGCAGCTCGCATGTGACCTGTTGAATCCTACTTATTATTGATCAAGGCAACCATATGCTAAAGTTCACTACACAAAAGTTGCGGTCAATTGGCCAAACAAGCATTTCATTGATTTACAACTACATACATCATCATCAAAAGCAGATGAAGGCATCCGATACAACATTCAAGGGCTATACAGAGAAGCTCATTTACTAAAGGCCTCATCTAACGAGGTAAATTTACATCGAATGAGGGAAATACAGAAACAAAAGGCCAAAAGAGCTTAAAGTTGTAGTTGAAAGTAGAAAGCCAACTATCAGGAGATGAACTCCCAGTAGTAGGAAGATCAGCATGCTCGACCGCTCTGCTCATCCCTCCTCAGCCAGTGGTTCCTCTTGGACCAAACCCAGTGCAATTCAAAAAGGCATCAGCAGTCTGGCTGGCAAGGTTAGAAATCATGATAAAATCGTAAAGAAATAATTCAAGATCTACACAAGATTTCCCCCGTGGCTAGCACAAAGAGCTATCCATGGGAATCACGTGTAGTAGGCCATCCACGTCTTAAAGCCCCATGCAGTAGACCATACACGCCTCGGTGCTTCAACAGAAGCCAAACCAACAAAGATATTCGAGGGCTTAGCTGATATATCCATCTGATCGTGAAGAAGCAAGAAGAGCTTCTCAGGCTTTATAAACTAGTTTGGGTTCAGTGAATGATCTAGCAGACAAAAGATCGTGCTCGATTGAATGGCCCAAAGAAAGAATAGATTGCCAAGCCAACGACTGAAAAGCCAGGTCAGAAAAAAAAAGTATAGTCGAAGCCAAATGAAGTGAAAGATTGAAAGCCCAAAATGACAACACAGCAAAGCAAGGACTTTGACTAAAAACAATGAAAATTACAACTCTTAGTCCACAAAGAGAACTGAAAGTTGGGGGCTTATGTTATGGGTAAAAATCGATCTCACCCAAGCAGGCCAAAAGCTCGGTAGAAGTTAAGTCTAAAAGATGTTCAGCTCGCTAAGGATAAGAGCACGAGGTCTCGGCTCACGTGCTCGATAGTTCATTCCTGCATGAGCTCGCTTTGATGAAGGCGGGTGAGTTCTCACTTTGGGCTTGTCCTCGCTAAAGTAGTAGATGCAAACTCGCGAAGAGGAGGCATAGCTGATTGCACGGGTGTCGACACCGATCAAATTAGAAATTTATAAAACTGAGTTACCTAACTACTTGTAGTATATGACAACACTAGATCGAATCCAAAGATCATTTGTAGGATGATATCAATTAATTAGAAGCTGGAAATAAGGGAGGTTGACAGAAAACTATACTAACAAAAAATATACTAACACTACAAAATAGAAATGAAAACTACAACAAATAAATAAGCAACCAGCCAAGGGAATTAATCAGCTTAAAGTTAATGCATCCTTGATCACTTATGGTTCATCCAATTATTGAAAATCATAATAAGAAGTCTTGGAATGATTAATAAATCCATCATAAGCAGTCGAGATTCAGGTAAGCAAACAACATATCAAAAACTCAATGCATTGGTTAGTTTTCCTGTCCTCTTCCTAATATTGATCATTAAGCAACAATCATATAATACCTAAATCAAATGAAGCCATTAAACTCAGATATTCACAACAAAACAGAGAGAAAAAAGGAAAGAAATGGCCAACAATTAAATGCAAGATGAAAGAACAAGATCTCAACATAAGTATTCAAGCTTTGTTAACCCCATGTGCTGATTACAACTCAGCCTTCCATTGAAGGTAGAAAATACAAAGAACAACTGGAAGAAAATAAGCTACACTAAGCTACTTGAAAACTACACTAAAACTACTCTAAAAACTAAGCTAAAAACTGAACTAAAGAGCTTAAAACAAAATAGCTTTGCCCCGGTAAAAGAGAGAAGCTAGCTGATAGGTGAGTAGGCATGATGGCTGGTCTAGTTGCTATTGCCACTACCATTATGTGTTATGTATTTTGTAGACTGATTTCTTTACCTTTTCTTCTGACTTTTGGCTTTCTAGTTGGCTGAGTGTTAGTTGGTTTAAGAGATGGTTCAATAGGCTTAAAATCCATACTAATTAGGGCCTTAAAACTCCAACTCTGCAGAGGCCCATTTCATAACAACTCTACCTCTCTATTACAGCTTATTTTTTATGCCCATAATGATCCATTCAACTCAAGAAGTCTTCATATGAAATGTAGCATTATGTTTCAGCTTCCATTTGGGCTTAGTTTGACCATAATTGGACCTCTATAACTCCAGATATGGCTTGATAAGTGCACAAAGGTCAGGCTGCCCGAGACAGTATTCTGATCTTGACTTTAACTCCAATTTTAGATAGCCAATTGAGTGATTCAGTCTTGGAGGTCTCCATAAAGTTTGTAGAGCTATATCTTAGCTTTCCTACAAGATAAGAATCATATCAATTAGATAAGTGTAGCTCAAGTTATAACTAAAATACAGAAACTACTCAAGGTGGCTGAAAACTATAGTATTTCTTCTAATGAATCAATTGACATCACACCATAAATACATGTTAACACAGTTGAAGTAAGCCAATTTTGGACCTTAAAATGCTAAATGAGAGGATAATTAAATGAGTAAAATATTTTGTTATCAACAGCCTCAGCCAGAAGTTCCGCGAGATGGAACTCCAAACAGGTTTGTGTTAAGTCTGAATTCCAGTCGACCAAAGGGGCCAGCCCCACAGAAAGCAACCTGCCTCAGAAAGCAGCCTGTAGTAGCCAGATTGTAAGAATTTTTCTATCTTTTATATTTATTATTTAATGTAACAGTATTACAACTTGTAATCATTACATGTAACTTTTCTTCCTTTATAAATAGAAAATAAGAGATCATTGTAAAGGGGGAAGAGGCTGAGATAGCCAAGAAAAAGCCCTGTAAACTTTTCTTTCAAATTGATAAAACTTCGCCGTGGACGTAGGGTTCAATACCGCTTGAATTTAGCTGAACCGCGGTAAAAACACCATCTACCATTGTCATTCTTCCTCTCCGCCTTCTTTGTTTCTTGTTTCATTAACTAGAAAACATCTTGGGGTTCAAGGACTGATCTCAGTTGACTGGAGTTTGGACCAGAACCAAATTTCACCGTCAATATTATCAGTGTAAAAAATTTTATAGCATAGATGCACATCATTAAAAAAATAAGAGTAATTGAAAATTTTCATCAACAATAAAAATTTTTCCATAGTTTTTTAATGACATTATAACATAATAGTAGATGACAATGTAAAACTCATGTATACTAATAGTAGATTTGTTGTGGGTATTTTTGAAACTATGCAAAATGAACTGACAAAAGCCCAATTGGAAGAGGCCTAGCTCATCCAAAACTGAGGTCGTTGGACAAAGGCACCAGATCACCAAGCGAGAGCTCAAATTGCAGGACAAAGGTCAAGGCAGTAGCTCCAGGTCGATTGACAACAAACTCCAGCCCGCTAGTCGAAACATGCTACCTCAGCTATCTTCTAGAAAGCTCACTATGGTTAAACTTGAGAATGGATCAACTTGCATGGCCAATTTATAGACACCAACTTGCAGAAATCAATTTACATTTAATTTATTATTTTCCTTTTCTGAAATACTTTAAGATTGTATACCCATGTAACTATAAATATAAATAGGGATTAAGATTATTATAGAGGAGTGGCCAATCGAGAGAGCCAACCATTAGACCCAGCGAGAATCTATTGTAAAAATATTTTACTTAACAGATAGGTTGAAAAATAATACTATCGTGGACGTAGGGGTCAACAACTGACTTTAGCTGAACCATATTTAAAAACTTCTGATGTTTCTCCTCCCTATTCTTCCTCTCGCATTTTCTCTCACTATCTCTATTTCATTCTTCACATACATCATATTGCAGTTTAAGGATTTACTAAATTTTACTGATTGATCGAATTTTGCCGTCAATAAAATTAAATTTAAATCCTTATATAAAATTTTATAATTTTTTATAAGGGTAACTAAAATTTTTTATCAATAGTAAAAAAGTTTTATCAACCTTTTAATAGCATCGTAATACAAGAGTAAATGGCAGTGTACAACTTATTTATATTACCAATGGATCAAATGTAAATCCTTATAAAAATCTTTTTTTTACAAAAAATATAAATATACATGAATTTTATATATAATAAGTATAAAAATCACTTCAAATTTTTTATTTTTATATATAATTCAGGGTTAGTGAAATTACAAAAATAAATATCTATGCGAATTCTTTTAAACATATAAAAGTACAATCCAACAATCATTACTTGAGAATTCAATTAAATCCCGACTTCCTCTCCAGAATATTTAGTATCAATCATTATTAGGATTTTAAGATGGACATAATACAAACAAACTCTATACTAAGTAGTATCATATAATTCATTTAAGTTGTAAACTTTATAAATAGTTCTTCTGAAATTTTTTTAAAAAAACTAAAAATTAAAGTTTTAATTTAAAAAAATATAAAAAAAAAAGATAATAGAATCACATGTAAATTTTTTTTTGTCTGTTTTTGAGTGCAATAAAGTCAAAATAGTGAAAGAAAAAAAAAATACATATCTTGACTCTCCAAATGCAGTCAAATTAAATTTAACGAATAATTTATTCAAAATGTTTACTTTCAATGTTGGCAGAAAAACATTAAAAACTCAACCCTCGTTTTTAGTAATTTAGTTCAAAAGAAAACACACTTACAAATTAATTGAAACACACATAAAAAAAAGAATCATGATATTTACACTAAACTTTATTTTAACCCCCTTGTTAGGAATGATTAAAAATAAGATTTTATTTCATTTATAAATGAATTCCCTTTTTAAATGGTCCTTGGATTTAAGTGAAAAGGGATTTTATTTTAGTTTATTTTATTTAGAATTCCTATTTTAATTATATTAGTGTCATCATAAAAATTATCAAATTTATTTAGAATTTCATCAGAATTCATTTCATTTTTGTCTGAAATATATGTTATATCATATATTGTACTTTTATTTTAATATTTTATTTATTATAATATTATCAAATTTTATTTTTAATTAAATTTTATACATTTTTTATATCTTCAATAAAAGAATTTATTTATAAATAAATTGAAAATATTATTTTTAACATAATTTCCAAACAATACAATTTATTTATAAATTGAATGAAATGAAATCAATTTTAAAAAAATTGATTCCAAATCAAATATAGAATTATTTGCATTTTTTCTTTTAGGGTTGAACAAAATTGCCATAGGACCATAAAAACTGAAATATCTAAAGATTTTTTTTTCTATTCATGAATTTTTTTTATTTATTTAATTAAAAATATTTTAAAAATTTTACATGCAAATGACGAAAAATAAAATGGACAAAACAACTTATCAGTAATGTGTGCTTGTGCATGTTGATTCATTGTTCAGCCTTAATTGTCAAAATTTCATAAACACGAAATTTCAATTTTAACTCTGTTATTTAAAGTCAATATACCGCACGCTTCCAAACAACCCATATGAATGTGCAAACTTGCACTCTGTCTCCACTCTTCTACCGAAAACATTTTTCTTTTTAATCTTTGTTCTTGTGATGTGCAACTACTAACTACTTGCTTTTATCACTCCAAAAGCTGCGGTCTGTTTAGATATAGAAAGTTGATTTGTTTATTAAGCTTATTTTTTAAAATTTTATAAAATTTAGAAAATAGGTTTAAATAATTAAAAATAAAAAATGTAATTTTTCATTTTTAATATTTTTTAATTTATAATTAAATTGTAGAAAATAGCTTAAAACAGTTTTTGGTATTTAAAAAAAAACTCCAATTCTTTAATAGAAAACATGTGTTTTATACTTATTTTTCTAAAAAAAATAGATCATAAATTTAATTCCTACTAAAAATACATATTTTTTTTATCAAATAATAGTCTTTACATTTTAATCTATTATTTTTTTTATTTCTGTGGAAATCACAATATAAACAAAATGAACTTTTACTATGAACAAAATAGAAAGTTCAATCATGAATAAATTGAGTAGGCAGCCAATTAAAAACATCACACATGTCATTACTCTTTTATGGTAGCCAGTACTTCCTCTTCCTCACTCGGTTTTATTCTTCACATGATGAAATGGGCTGTTTGCGAAGCTTTTTTTTTTGGACTGTTTGAGAAGTTATTTTTTTGTTTTTAAAAATAATTTTTTTATTTTATAAAAATAAAAAAATCTGTTTGGTAACTTGTTTTTAAAATTTATTTTTTAAAAATTATTTTCTAAAAGTGTAACTGAAAAAATAATTTTTAAGAAATACTAACATGATGTTTTCCTTTATTTTTGTATAAAATTATTTTTAAATTTTTTTTAAAAAATAAGAAGAATACATATTTTCATTAATGATAAAGTTGTAAATAATATTAAATATATTTTTTATCTTAAAAAATAAAGAAAATATTTATTTTCAAAATTTATATCTAAACAAATTTTTTTATTTTTTTTGTTCTAAAAAAATAGTTTTTAAAAATTATTTTTAAAAAAATAGTTTTTAAAAATTATTTTTAAAAAAATATTTTTAAAAAATAATAAAACAAAAACACATAAAAACACTTTCAAACAGGCCCTTGTTTTCAAAAGCAGTTTTTTTATTTTACAAAAATAAAAAAATCTGTTTGACAACCTATTTTCAAAAACTATTTTTTAAAAACTATTTTCTAAAAGTATAACTGAAAAAATGGTTTTCGAAAAACACCAAAATGGTATTTTCCCTTGTTTTTGTATAGAACTGTTTTTCAGATTTTTTTCAAAAAGAAAAAGAATATCTGTTTTCATTAATGATAAAGTTGTAAATAATATTAAATGTATTTTTTTCATCTTAAAAAATAAAGAAAACACTTATTTTTAAAATTTACATCCAAATAAGTTTTTCATTTTTTTTCTAAAAAAATAATTTTTAAAAACTGTTTTCAAAAGACAATAAAATAAAAACATTTGAAAACACTTTCAAACAGGCCCAAAAACTTTCGTTGATTCCCACGTTGGGTGAGATCATTGTTTTGAAACCTGGTCTGATTTGTTGAATTGAATATTCGATTTTAATCCGGCTTCCAATGATTGAACCAATTTTAAAAAAAATAAAGAAGAAATTATTAAGTAGAAGTTGAACTTAAGGGGTTGTTTGGGAAACTGTTTTTTCGTTTTCAAAAATAATTTTTTTATTTTTTTCTACCAAAAAAAAAATCTGTTTGGCAACCTGTTTTTAAAAACCATTTTTTAAAAATTATTTTCTAAAAGTGTAACTGAAAAAATAATTTTCAGAAAACACCAAAATAATATTTTTCCTTGTTTTTGTATAGAACTATTTTCAGATTTTTTTCAAAAATAAGAAGAATATCTGTTTTTATTAATGACAAAGTTGTAAATAATATTAAATATATTTTTTTCATCTTCAAAAATAAAAAAATACTTATTTTCAAAATTTATATCCAAACAAATTTTTTATTTTTTTGTTCTAAAAAAATAGTTTTTAAATTTTAAAAAAAAATTTAAAAATTATTTTTAAAAAATAATAAAATAAAAACACTTGAAAATACTTTTAAACAATCTCGTCACTCAAATGGTAAGTATTAAAATTATCAAATTATCATATTTTTTTGTTCCAAAGGTCTAATATTTTATATTTTATAATTAATTATATTGTCAAATTTGATCAAAATGATACTAATATTATAAAATGAAATTTCATGCAAGAAAGAAGTAGAATGTACAGACACTAACGAGAAATAACATATAGAGAAAAAAGATATTTCTTATTCAATTACTTCATAGAAGCCTCTATTTATAGGCATACAATCATAAAGATAGATAACCTAAAAGCCAAGAA
>JANHAO010024372.1:0-11651 GCA_026873985.1 Saraca asoca
TTAAATGTTGATGTAACATACTTACTGCATATGTAATTACCATTGTAACCTCCTCTCCTCTATAAATATGAGGAAGGAGCCCTTTATAAGAGAGATCACTCGGATGCAGGCAGAAACGCTACCAGAATAAAAAGAGAGAACCTAAGTATTGTAACTCTATAAAAATACCATTTCAATATCACGCTACTGTGGACGTAGGGTCCGATGATATCTAGATTTGGCTGAACTATGTTAAATCTTGTATCTCCTTCTCTGCTCTTCCATTCTTCTTTGTTTATCTTGTTGTTTTGTTGTGTTTGAACTGGATAAAGGTCAGAGATCCCATAAGAATCCCCCCTGGTTGGCTGAAGTTTGGGTTCTCCGTATTAACCAAATTTCACCGTCAATATTTTTGGCGCTGTCTGTGGGGATCTCGCCTATTCTGGTTCGTTTCCTACTACAATGGCTAAGGAAAGAGCCACCAGAGCCTCAAATGCACAGCCCCATCCTCCGGATGGTCATGTCTTGACAACGGACTCGTCTACTACCCCCGTTATCAAAGCAGCTACTGGCGTCCCTCCAGCCAGCTGAGTACAACTTGTTCTCGCCACCAACGGCGTCGACGGACCGCAAACCTGGCTCCAGCGTCAGGAGAAGCTTGAGCACATGATGGGAGAGTTAGCTAAAACAGTCACAATGCTGGTGCAAGCACAAGCCCAGAATGTGCGAGGGCGGGCTGAAACCGCTGTACCTGAGGTTGAACGCTTCGGTGAGGCTAAC
This sequence comes from Saraca asoca, assembly GCA_026873985.1. Lineage (NCBI taxonomy): Eukaryota > Viridiplantae > Streptophyta > Magnoliopsida > Fabales > Fabaceae > Saraca > Saraca asoca. Next base: position 760 of record JANHAO010024372.1, read on the forward strand.
CAGGAGCAGACTTTGCATTGCCATTCACATGGCCGGAACACTGAACCAAGCCGTCAAGAGGGTTAAGCATCTGGAAGAGTACTCTCACAGTTGAAACGACCAAGGTCGCTTTGGGGAGGAAATCCCGTTTTCTAGAGAGATCATGGAAGAACCCTTTCCGTGCAAGCTCAAAGTTTCAGCCATTCCACTGTATAATGGAAACAGCGACCCGCACAGCCATCTGGACTTGTTCAACATCCAGATGGATCTACAAGCCTATAACCCCTTGATCAGGTGCCACCTCTTCCCTGCTACTTTGGGTGAAGTCCCTCAAATGTGGTTTTAGAACCTCCCAGCTCGCAACATCAGTAGTTAGGAGGAATGCCAAGAAAAGTTTATTGATCAATAGCAAGCATTGCGGAAGTAGCTTGCACCCCTGTGCCATTTCACTATGATCTTTCAGGGTAAATAGGAAACACTGAAGGCCTATATCCCCCGCTTCAGGCGCGAGGTCAACAATGTCGAGAAGCCCTCAGATGAGGCCATTCTAACTGCCATCTCGATGGGACTATGCAGAGATGAAAAGCTGTTCAAGAGTTTGTACAAGTCCCCAATTTGCAACCTGGGTGAGTTTTATGAGCGGGCCGCGAAATAAGTTAGATGGGAAGAGATTTTCAGACCACAGAAAATCGAAACAAGTAGCTCGGCTCAGAGCAAGAAGAGGAGTAACTGTGGGAACGGAAATGACAATCCTGAGTGCCAGCTTGCTAAAAAGAGCAAGGATGAATGACCCCCATTCTCAGGTCGTCACAGCACCTACAGCATCCTATCAGACGCTTAGGACAAAATCTTTGCAATGGAAAGGGACAAAGAAGACTTCAGAAAGCCTCCACCCTTGAAGACTCCCAGCAAGTCCATACTCAACCGAGGGAAATTCTGCACGTACCACAGTGAGTTCGGGCACGTCACCTCATAGTGCTGGATACTGAGAGATGCTATAGAGGATCTCATCAAGAGATGTCGTTTGTAAGGCTACGTTGTGCAGCCTTCCAGGCAGCAGCTTGAGCCATCCTGACGGGACACTGAGCAAGAGTAATCTCCTACTATTAGGATGATCTTTTAAATTCTTGTACTCTTTTGTAAATTATGTAAACATTTTGAATATGACTACTGATTTTAAACTTTTCTTTGAACAGGTGATTCGCCTAATTGGCACCTTTTTATTTGGGCACAAGATTGCCCCGACCATAAGATCGGTCAGCCTCTTTTATTTAGGCATAAGATCGCCCTGGCCACAAGATCGGTCACCCATTTTTATTTGAGCACAAGATCGTCCTGACCACAAGATTGGTTACCCTTTTTTATTTGGGTTCAAGATTGCCCTGACCACAAGATCGGCTAACTTTAATTTCACAGCTCTCATGCGAACTTATTTATTTGGCCACAGGATCGGCTCGAGCATGAGATCGCTTGCTTGTTGATTTCATAGCTTTCATGCGAACATATCTTATTATTATATAATTCCTATACTAGCTTGTCTATTTATTTGGCCACAGGAAGGGCCCGAGCATGAGATCGATCTAGTTCGTAACTCATGATATTATTCAAACAAAAAATATTTATATGAGAAACGAAATGACAAACAGAAAATTACAGAAAGAAGCTGAAGCTTTATTCATTAAAAGACCTCAACGAGGCATATATACATCAGAAAGCGCTGAATGTAGGCAAATTAGAATACAAAAGGGAAAACCTATGACTAAGAAGAGAGACCGGCCATAGAGGGCTGTACTCTAGTTGACTGGAGCCCATGTGCTACCAAGGTCCTTAAATTTCCCTTCCAATGCACAATTAGCTGCAGCACTATAGCTCTTTATATCTTCGACCACCAGTTCCTCGTGAAGAAAGCACATCAGGAAGGGTCAGGAGCTTGGCTGGCCAAACAACTACCTCATGGAGGAGCCGAGAAGATGTAATCTGAGATCCATATGAGATCTCTCCATGTTAGTAGAGAAGCTGAAGCTTCCAAGATCTTTATGCAGCAGACCATACATGCCTTTGTGGAAGGCCAGAGCGCCAAAAATGGTGGTGGTTTATCAGGAAATTGCATAGTTTACTTAGTGCAGTGGTAGAAGGGATTACCTTTCCCTTATATAGAGCCAGGGTCAGCTCAATCGAAGGATCCAGATCCATTCCCCCAACTATCATCATTTATGGCCTCGAAAAAGGCTAAGTTTGACTCAGCAATAACTGTCAGACACATGCTATGAGAAACATGGCCTAATGCAGATGAAACGACAGTCTCGGGAGAAGACTTTGACTGATCAGAAATCAAAGAGTTTCAACTCCCAGTCCGCAGCGCGAGTTGAGAGTTAGGGGGCTTTGTTATATGTGAAAATCAGTTCACCTTGGATGGACATGCGAGAAGTCTAAGAATGACAAAAGGATCGATCAGAAGAATTGTCTGGATCGCTACACCTTCAATCTATGTCGCGAGCGCGACCCCTTGGCTCAAACTCAAGCTTGATAGAGCGAGTTCGACATCTCCTTCCTGATGATGTGCACGACCCCAGATTGTGCGATCCGATTGGCAAAATGCGAGTAGCGACATGGAGCTCGCCAGATAGAAGACCAAGTCATATCCTTCCCCAACAGCAAATGGGGCTCGCCTACAGAAGATAATCTGCAGTGGCCAAAAAAGGAGATTTAGTTTGTACTTTCTATCTTGTACATTAAATGTTGATGTAACATACTTATTGCATATATAATTACCATTGTAACCTCCTCTCCTCTATAAATATGATGAAGGAGCCCTTTGTAAGAGAGATCACCCAGATGTAGGCAGAAACTCTGCCGGAATAAAAAGAGAGAACCTGAGTGTTGTAACTATGTAAAAACACCATTTCAATATCACGCTATCATGGACGTAGGGTCCGATGATATCCGAATTTAGCCGAACCATGTTAAATCTTGTGTCTCCTTCTCTACTTTTCCCTTCTTCTTTGTTTATCTTGTTGTTTTGCTGTGTTTGAACTAGTAAAGGTTAGCGATCTCATAAGAATCCCTCCCCCCCATTGGCTGAAGTTTGGGTTCTCCGTACTAACCAAATTTCACCGTCAATAAAATTAAAAATGAAAAAGTATATTTAGTATAATTTATAACATTGTTATTAATGAAAACATATATTTTTCTTGTTTTTTAAGAAATCTAAAAATAGTTTTGCACAAAATTAAGGAAAATACCTAAATGGTGTTTCCTAAAAATTATTTTTTGAGTTACACTTTTACAAAATAATTTTTTAAAAATAATTTATAAAAGTAATATGACAAACAGATTTTTTTTATTTTCATAAAAAAAATAAAAAAACTATTTTTTAGAATAGTTCCAAACAAACCCTAGGTTTTTTCATCATTATAGTTTCTAAGGAACTATCATTCCAATAGAATGAGCAATTCAATTTGTTAATAAATTTCCAGATCAAATTATTGACAAAACTCAACTTTAAAGATTTCTTAGATGTTTAAAATTATGTTTTTGATTTTTTTCTTCAAATGTTCAATATTATACAACCTTTGTATGAACGTCTTAAAAGGATTCTTTCTCCCTGGACAAATGTTCATATAAATGTTGTTAAAAAGGTCAAATTTCAGGTAAAATGTCTTCCATATTTACAAATTTCTGATCCATCTGTATTAAAAATTGTTAAAATACATGCATCAGATTTTGGTTATAAGGGAGTCCTCAAGCAAAAGACGAATAACAAAGAAAACATTGGAATCATGCACAACAAAATTATTCAACTATCAAAAAAGAAACTTTAGCAATTGTTTTATACATCAACAAATTTCAAAGTGATCTTCTCAATAAAAAATTTATTATTCAAGTTGATTGCAAATTAGCAAAAAGTTATTTTACAAAAAGATGTTAAACATCTAGCATCAAAATAGATTTTGTCAAGATGGCAAGCCATCTTATCTGCTTTTGATTTTGAAATAGAATATATCAAAGGTTCTTCAAATTCACTATCTAATTTCCTAACTCGTGAATTCTTGCAATGGAAGTAATGCTTCCAAAAAAAGAGCAAGAGAAAGATAAAAATAAAGACTTGCAATCAGGTTTAAAACCAAATTCCTCCCTTGATAAAGGAAAATAAATCCGAAAACTAACTTCCAAATACCAAACACTTGAGGATTATGCCTTTTTAATAGAAACCTTTCAAGCAATAGTCTCCCAAATGACAAAGCCTTTAACCCTTACCAAAAAAGTCTTAGGTAGACATCGCCGATGAAGAAGAAATTGCTAAGGACCTCATCCTTAGCCAATCCAAAATTCTGAAACAAATTGAGAAAATGAAGGCCTAGAAGATTGCTGCTAGCTCTTTATCAAAACAAATTACCACTGCTGATCCTCAGCCAACAAAATTCATCACTAAATATCACCCAAAATTGATTCCTCAGAATCTCATCCAAATGGAATCAGATTACTGAGACAAAGATCCCAAAAAAGTTTTCTAAAATTTTTTCATTTTATCCTTGAAGTTTTTAACAAAATAAGGAAATTTTAAGAATTAATACTAGTTGACTTTGAGTTGGTCAAAATTAAACATAATATTTCCCCAGAGGATAACACTTTCATAACCCATTCAATTTTTCTAATAAAAAAAAATTATTTTTCTAACTAATTAGGGACAAAACCTTAATCAGATCAAAAAATTTTCAATTCCTTGGGAACCTTATGGATATTCATATTGAAACTATCAAAAGGCCTAATATAATACCATATATTATTAAAATAAATCTCAGAAGCACTTTTGGCTATTTTTCTTCAATTAAAGCAAAAAATACAAATTTGCAAATTGGTTCTTTAAATGGTGGGATCTATATGGTCCTATACCAGAAATCTTTCCTAAAAAGGTCATTGAGGGATGGAATACATTCAAACCATGTTATGATAACTTAAATTATGAAAATTATTCCATTCTTCTCCAATTTTTCTCAAAAATCGGTCTCCTATGGTATTTTTCATGGAAGTATCAATATTTAAAAAAACTCTTTATTCTAAATGGTCAGTTCTCCTAAGATAGTTTCATGTCAAATGGTGGGGAGTTTACAAATATACCCATAAAGCTCATGTTTATGAGATTCAGAAATAGTTTGAGAAAAACCCTCATTTCTATAAAAATGTAAAGGAGGGTACACATTGATTTATTCAAAACAAATCACAAATTACAGCCTCCCTGGCAACTATCTCCTCCAAACAAGAATATGTTTCAGAGTTGTAGGAACAACTAACAAATGCAGAATATTGTGCTTCAAATCCCTCAGAAAAAGCAGAAGATTATGCCCAATCAAATGAAGACGATTGCTTTGGGAACAACCTCAATGATTAGTCAGCTCAAATGACATACAAATTCAAATAGAAAGGAAATTCCAGCCAAATGAAACTTAGATTCAAATTCAAGCATCGACACAAGAAGATCATTTAACTTTTGGCTTGATAGCTTTTTAAAAAGAGTCAAAAGATGCTCTAATAGCTTTAACAAAGTAAATATTCCAAATCAAAGTCAGTCACTATAGCAAACAATGAAATTGTAAAATTTTCTATAAATAGACCCCCAATCCTAAATCTAAGGCACAATTTGAAATTATCAGTGCCATCCCCTTGAAGCATTTTCCAGGAGCAGTCTGGAGTTTTACCAAATTTGTAAGCTTTCTTTTCAATAACAAATTTCATAAGTTAGTAGTCTGTCTGCAATCCTTACTTCTTTACTTTCTGTTTGCTTCCTATTCTTTAATTATCCTATTTTAGGGCCACCTCTGCAGTCTCTATATATATTGCAGAAACAATGTTGGATAAAAGGTAAACTGACGTATACAGAGGCATAGTGATGTTTTTGTAAATATGAGAAAAATTATGTTAATTCCTATTAAACAACTGATATTTAAACTCAATATCACATTTAACGTCGGTTTGAGTTAAGGAACTGACATACTTTTGCAATTAATTAATTTATATCATTTAGGTTTAAAGCATCTTTAAAATCTATGGTTTCTCAACTATCAAAAAGTTTTATTAATTTATTAATTAAATTTTTATTTGATTATACTCCAAAGAATATTTTATATTATATAGTCAAATAAATTTTTTATTAATTTATCAATTGAATTAATACAAATTATTTATGTACAACTAATTTATTGATATGACAACATTACAATTAATTTTTCATTTTTCAAGACTACAAAATTGCAAAATTCTCTAATAATCATTAATTTCTTCCATTTTATCAAGATAATAGGAATAGTTAAAATAATTCAAAATAAATTTCATGCGTTTACACTCTATTATACGAAGAGATGTATATTAGATGTTGATTTTTAATTAGAAACTGATGTAAATATATGATATCAAATGTCAATTTTAATATAAATAAATGACGTCTAAAGTCTTTTCTCTTTATAAAAGGTCAATGCATCTCCTCTCATTAACTAGCATACTATAGCTTACTTTTGAAAAGAGTAGTTTGAAAGTAGAGCATAGGAATTCCATTCAACAACTTAAATAATTTAAACATATTTGGAATGATTGTTTAAGTTGTGGAATGGAATTCCTGTGCTCACTTTTCAAACTTCTGTTCCCAATTAAACAATATGCTAGTAGGAGCAAAAATTACAGGCATTATTGCTTCGTATCATTTTGCTCAAGCTTGCTTTAAGATTTATAGTTTATTTTCCCTTTTTCTTTCTCCCTTTTTTTTATTAGTTTATGTATAAATGACTAATTTCTATTTTCTTTTTCCCCTCTAATAGGGCATATGCATTAATCCTTTAAATAAGAGGCTTTAAGCAATCCCAAAAGTTTTAACAAGTTAATGTTGGTTTGTCACAAGTAATCTAAAAGCTTGATTCAACAATAATGTTTCTATCCTAATTTTCTTTTTGATGTTTTTGTAAAAAAAAAAAAGTAATTTAAAGCAAGTTTGTGTAATTTAATAAAAAAATTAATAGAAATGACGTTAGTTTTTTAACACAACCAACATCTTTAATACAATTCACATAAATTTTTGTAAAATTAAATCTTATCTAATGTGGAAAAATAATTGAATATTGAAATAATATTAAATGGACAAAACTATTCAAATATTATTTAATTGACAAAATTTTTCAGAAAATAGTTAGCCTTAGGCAAATTATGTGTGAAAATATAATAATATTATTATTCAAAAAATGAAATGGATAAAATTAATTCAAAAAAATGTTATGACATATAATATTAGATGCTTATTTTTAAAATAGATTATTTAAAGAAAAAAGATCAATTTTTTTTATAGAAAACTAACATCTAAAGAGAAAAACAACGTCGGTTATAATACTGAATTGATGCATAAACAAAATTGAAAAACAAATAAAAAAATTTAACACGAGAATAATATATGAAGTGATAGTGGTGTTTTTGTAAATATGATAAAAATTAATATGTTGATTTTCCTAAAAAATCAATGTATGAACTTAAGACGTCAATTTTTTATGACAACTGATGTAGATTCTCGAGAGTAGACATTGGTTTCTTCTTAATAACCAATGTTTAAAGTCTAAGCTTCTTACGTAACAAGCCAGTTCTTCCCCTATTCTTATTTGCTTTCCCTTACTTGAAACATTTACTCAATATCATTCTTAAACCCTGTTGTTTTCTTCTTCGTTATTTTTTATTGTCTTCGCTATCTTGGAGTATCACATTTTAAGTCCATCTCTAATCGAGGTATGAAATTTCGTTCTCCTTACACTGTATTCATTTCTTCATTGCCAAGTTAGGATGATTTTTTTTTTTTTACTTTTTTTTGCTTCGTTCTTTGCTGATGGTTTGTATTTTTAGGGTTTAGCTTTTTTTTCATCTTTTGTTTCTTAGTTTGATTATCAAAAATATTTTTTGTTAGGGTTTAATTTTGGCTATATTTCTTTATGTAAATTGTTTGGTTATGCATGCCCAGTTTTGTATTACTTGTCAAAGTGGTCAAGAATACGTCCAAAATTTTCATTATAATCTATGTAGTAAAATTAAACCTTTGAACATAACCATTTCCCATTTAAAATCATTAAATGCAGTCTTTAAAAATTGTAAAAGCCATTTCCCATTTAGAATAAAATTGATATAATAGTTTTGTATGAATATAGTTAAAAGTGAGTTATATGGTTCAAAAATACTTACCATATCTTCACTGTTTGTAAACAAAACTAATTTAATTTCTGATGGTTATATATATATATATATATTTCAATGATATGTGATGGTATGTTTAGTTTTAGAAACATATGTTTACTAGTTAAATTTTTTGCTTTTTTCCTTTTAAATAGCTATATGGATCATTCTTAGCATGCTAAGAAAGGTACAGGGGGTAATACCCCTAGGAAGGAAATGCCCTTTATAAGTAGTACAAGAGAGAAGATGAAGGTTGACTTTAATACTAAGGATTAGGTTACTGGACTACAAGGTTCAAAATATAAGAGTTATATTAGAATGTTGGCACATACAAGAGTGCCAATCAATATTGAACATTGGAAATAAGTATCGAAAGACATCAAGGAGAACATTTGGTAGGATGTCTTGGTATATCTCCAATTTGTGTTTAAGATATATATAACTATCTTCTTAGAATAATTGTATATAAGTATAATCTATGTTTGTGTTGTCTTATAGACTGCCTTTGATGTTGATGTGAGGAGGAGAAAAAAAGTCTTAAAGTTTGTGGGGGAGTGGTGGAAAGACTTTAAGAACCAGTTGACAAGGGATTACATGACTGTCGAAAGGAAGGGTGATGAGAACCCTTTAAAGAATACAACTCCCTTGATCAAAAAGTATAGGAGGAATTTATGAAGCAATGCCAATACGAGGCCTTTTTAGGTAAATTTGGCCATCTTACCTTATATTTTTTTCAACTATATATTATGAATAATTTGACCATCTTATCAATTAAATTTTTTTGTCAACAAGGTACGAGTAAAGCCAACAACAAGAGACAAGCTAAAAACAAATATAAACATAGATTATCTAGTGGCAGATATATGAAACTTGAGCAAGCTTTGTTGAATGAAAAGCTTATAGAATAACATGTTTCCAATCAGTTTGATTCATAAGTTATTTCAATATCTTGGCATGAATTGTGGAAGAGAGCCAAGGTTAATACAAAAGGTGAATATACAAACAAAGAAAACCAGATAGTTGTTGAGAAAATTATAAGTAATTTGCAAGTTTTAATTTTAATAAATATTCTTAAGTAATTACAAGTGTTAAGTGGTAAAAAATATTCTAAATTGAATACATGCCACAAGATTCTCTCATGCAACGATCAACCTTAGGAGATTTTACTCCATCTAGAAGGATAGACATATTAACAACTACGTTGGGAATTGAAGAGCATCTCGGTCGTGTTAGGGGGTTGGGGAGAGGTAGGTCTCAAGGCCTATTTTGGGAGATCATCAAAATGTCTCTGAGGATCATTAGTTTTTGTGAAGGATCTTATTGTAGAGATTACTCCTCGAGTGGCACAAAAGGCCAGAGAGGAGATTATTGCTTAATTGAGAGAGGAGAACTAAGCCAAGTAGGAAGGAATTCAGAAGATGTTTGCCTATATTCAGAAGATAAGCTAGCAATCACTCTTAGAACTGAAGGTAAAGATGCAACCTACTCCCCTACCTACTAGCGCAAAAGTTAACTGCCTAGGAAACTCTGACCCATTTATAGATAAATGACTATCATTAAAAGCTTGAACTTCCTTTATTATGTGAGTAGATTCTAATATTTTATGTGACAAATAATATTATAATTAACTTTTTCAATTTATTTTTTTGTCTATATAGAAAGGAGCCAAATGCATTCTAGCTTTGGTGCCTCAAATGATGTACAGTGGCATCACAACCACACCTTCCGTTGCTAACAATTGCCAAGTGAGCAATCAAAGGTCATTATTGACACCTCACTGGATTAGAGTGCAAAATTACTAATGTTAACAGATGAACTAGGGATAGTGGGCCAAACGATTGTGACTTTGATTGCATGGCCAAAGAATCTTATCACTTTAGCTATAGAGGTATAATCTCTATCTATATTTGAAAGACCATATTTTGATAAATGGGAAAAAGGGCATGAAAATAAGATAGTTTTGGTCTATTTTGTTAATGGTATTTTGTGTTTTCTTAATGTTTTTACATTGCTTTATGTTTTGTCCTAGATACTGCTCTTGGTTTATATTTTTTATGCAGGATGACAAAAAAGTCTAAAAAAAAGAAGAAGACTCGAAGAATGAAGTTGCATTTAGATCAAGGAAAAGATAGAAGGAGAATATATGCAAGAAACAAGCAAAAATTGAAGAAAACATGAAGGATACACCTAGCACGACCGTGCCATGGAACATGGCCAAGCCGTGTTAGGTGCTGTAAGGACCTCAGGAAGAAATCGTGAAGAAATTGAACACCATGCATAGAGCACGACTGTGCTACCTAACACGGCTAGGTTGTGTTAGGTGCTGGAAAAATCCTAGAGAAGAAATCATGAAGAAACTCAAAGAAGTAGCCCGCAACACAGTCGTGTTACACAACACGGCTAGGCTGTGTTACAAGTTAGCAAGCTTAATCTGATAAATGCAATCTCATGAAGCACACCTAACCCGTGCTATGAAGCCTAGCCATGGTAAACACGTAAAAAGGCTATAAATAGGGTCCTTTGTAATCAGTTTTATATCATGTATATTTTAGAATCCTCCTTTGAGGTTTAGGATAGTTCTCTCTTCTCTTTTCTCTTCTTTATTGCTTTAGGTTTCCTTTCAAATAATTATTGTAGATTTTATTTCAGATTTTGAAGAGTTGCAGTTTTATTTTATTGAAGTTTTTAGAGTTTTTCATCTTCTACTTATTCTATCT
>JANHAO010024373.1:0-11642 GCA_026873985.1 Saraca asoca
AATATGATTAGCAAATTGAATGAATATTTAGCAATCAAGGATGCATTAGTCTCAAGTTAATTTCCCTTGGCTGGTAGTTGTGTTAGTGTAGTTTTAGTTTCTATTTTTATCAGTTTATGTTAGTTTGTATTTCTGCCAACCCCTCCCCCTAATTTAGCTCCTAATATCATTGATAATATCAATCCTAAAATGGTCCTTGGGTTCGACCTGGGTTGCTTATGCTACAAGTTAGTTTAGGTAGCTTTAATTTATAAATTTGTAATTTGATTCGGCCGCGACAACTGTAACATCACTGCTTGCTGCAAGTCTTGACCTCATTGAAGAGTTAAGAGACATGGCTTGCCTCAGAATCACAACTTATCAGGAGCAGATTGTGAGATATTATAATAAAAAGGTCCGAACTCGGAGTTATAAAGCAGGTGACCTCGTATTGCGACTTATTCTACTTGGAGTTTGGGTAACGAATCATATTACTTGAGCAGCATAGACGGGGTTGAATTCTCTCAAGCATGGAATGCCAAGCATCTCCATCCTTATTATCAATAAAAGCAAACATGGCTTTACAATTCTGTATTATTGTTTAAACCTGAATAAAAAGGTCCAAAATTCTTTTTCAATTCTATTTACTAAAGATCTCCTAATGTACTCCTTATCTGAAGTAAGTTAGCCATGGAATTAGTCCTTTCCTATGCTCAGTGAAGAGCTAAAACCTAGATTATATCCTACCTAGTCATCTTGGAAAGTCATGAAGCTCGTTAATTTGCTAATTCATACTAGCACTATAAGGTCTACTTAGAATAACAGGCCGTAATTCAATAATTTCTATGTTCAGCTTGTTGATTGTTCAGTTTGATGTAGTAATTACCTGTAAATTGCCAATCAAGCATTCAAGACATCCAAATATCAGAAGAGCTCAAAAAGTAAACCAATTAATGCATGTAATGAAGACAAACAAAGATAAGCAGATCACATGAAAAATTTATAAAGATACTTCAACTACGTTCGAATTATTAGTTGGATGTATCTATAGCAAAAGCAAGATAAAAAGTGTAACAACACAATCTAAGAGGACGCTAGTTGACCAGATGAATCTTGAGGAGTTGAGGAGTCTGCAACAGGCATAGGTGGATTCTCCATCACTTGTTCTTCAGGTCCTATTATGGTTATTCCTTGCATCAGCGAGTTGCTTTCAGCTTGATCATTATCTCGAACAGGAAGATCACTAGCAATTTCAGCACTCGGAGCCAAGGCTACCTCCACATCCCTAATATAGCCCTGAATGATCACCTCAATCTCTCCATCGAAGAAGGAGAAATCAAAATTTGGATGCTTCTACCACAAGGTATACATAAAGTTATCAGTAGTCTCAGAGATTGCAGCTTCTTTAGCCTAAGCCATTATGGCTGACATTTCCTTTTTAACCTTGGTGATCTTTTCCTTAGCTTGGGCAACCTTCTCAGTAGCTTGCTTAGCCTCCTCTTCAACTCACTCTGCCTTCTCCTCCGCATGAGCTACCCTCTCCCAAGCAGCCTATTTCTGCCTCTCGAGAACCTTAGCTCCCCTTGCTAAAATTGTTATCTCCTCTTTCCTTTGTCTTAGCTCATCAAGAGCCCTGTGAAGTCCTAAGGATAAGTTAACTGTCTCTCTAACCAAGGTTTCTTTAGCCTCTTTCCTCATAGCCTTAGCACTCACCAGTTTCCTCTTTAACTCTACTGCCTTATTAGTCACTACTGCTAGACTATCCTCGAGCTTACCTCACTCTGCCTCCCAGCTTATGATCTCGTCCCTTATCTTTATCATCTCTAGAACCCCCTTGAAAAGGATCACAAGAAGTTAGGATGCATGCCAAAAAAAAAATTAATACTGATTGGAAGGCAGTGATGAGTTAGTATGCATGCCAAGATGCTACCCCATATACTCTCGTCCTCCGGAGACTTTGTATGATAACCCAGGATCTGATCCACGTTTCTATCTAAAACGCCATAAAACACCAAGGTTTTGGATCCCAAGCCTTTAGAAACATCCTCAGAACTTCCTCGGATTCTTCCTCCGGACCAATGGTGATCCCCTTCCCCTTATCAATCCTTTGTCTTTTAGGAAGAGGCTTTGTTAGAACTTCTTTGCTACGATTCAGGGACCTCAGTGCTCCTCTCTCAACCTCAGGAGGCCTCAATTGTGAAATAAGGATTGGGGTGAGCAAGGTCTCTTCTACGATTATCAAGGTGGAAGAGCAGCTAGTGTGAGTGGAAGTTGGAGCAACAATAGAGAAGGAAGGCCAGCTAGTGTGAACAGAAGCTGGAGCTCCAGTAGAAGAGGAAAGACGACTAGCTTGAGCATAAGCAGGAGTGGCAGTACACCTTAACCTTGCGGAAGGAGAAGGCATGATGAGATTGACTCTCCCCATATTACTTTACTCCCTGAAGTCCATTGGAGTGACCTCTTTAACACCTTATGCTCTGATGTTTAAGGAGCTGTTAAAAAGCTCGATACCAAGGGCAGGAGAGAGCTCGTACATCTACAGAATCTTTTTGTCAAATTTCAGATCATTTTGAAAATCTTCAGAGGTAGTGAACTGATCAAGCACTATGACCTCCTCTTCTCTCAACTCCAGCCTATCCTTCCTAAGTCCCTTTGCAAAAAACACAACAAAGATTAACTTAATATAAGGCAAAATAAAATTAACCCATGTGCACTCAGCTCACTTACCAGGATTTGAAACAAAACTAAAGTTTTGAAGACAACACAAGGATGGGCAGGAGACATAAAACCAATGGGTCTTGTAATGCCCTGCATTGGATTTCCCTTTAGTGTCCCCTTGAGGTAGAATTTTCTTGTATTTGGATGGGCGAGCCAAAAGATAATAAATACCTTCTTGCCGTCCGATACTCTTAATATTGTAGAGATAGCTAAAAACCTTGGCCGAAGGGAGTGGAAGACCATTTCTCAAATAAATGTGGGCTAAAGAAATTAGACTTGAATATGCGTTCGGAGTCAGTTGGATGGGGGAAAGTCCTAGCTCATTTATAGAATTGATTATGAAAGGGGTAACTAGGAGCCTAAATCCAACACCAAGGTGTTGGATGTTGATCACTATAGATCTCTTGAGAAGATGAGCGGCATGGTCGTTATGAGAAGGCACTAGCACATGGCATCCCTTTAGAAAAAAGTATGCTTCGGCTATCCTTTAGAGCTATTTTAGCTTGACTGTCAAGGGATGATGTATGAAAGGGGAATGAGCTACAGATTCATCGAGTTGGAGCAAGCTTCGAACTTATTAGCGACCTCACCACTCTGAGAGGTCACGCCTCCAATGACATGGAATGCTTCCCCACTTTCTTTGGACTCGTGTCTTCACTAACTATCAAATGGCGGTAGCGTGTATGGGGTGAAGACATCTACACAAAAAGAGAGGAAAGAAGAAATGATCAGGTCGTAAGATACAGATCGATCCTTAACCCTAAACAATTCATCCTAAAAGGAAAGTCACTATCGTCTCAAGTCATCTAGACCCAAAACTCAAAGTATAAGGAGGATTTCAACTATTAGGCAGATGAGGCCTAGGAAACCAGTTGAAAACTATATCGTCGCCAGAAACCCTAATGTCTACCTATAAACAAACTAAACATAGCTAAAGGGAAAATACACGAAGACTCAGCTAGCATTCCAGTTTTTGTCAATAGTAAACATACTTACAAGGGCTTTAAAAATAGAAACTTAGAAATAATGAGTCAGAAAAAGAAGCTTATTATGCTAAATGAAGAAAAAGTCTGAAGCATGAATGGTACTGATTCTTTGCAATCGGAACTTGGTCTTATGAACTCAGGAAACTGGAACAAGGCTAAAAGCGGTAGATAGCAGTGAATGGTCGTAGAACCTATAAAGAAAATGGGAAGGAAGAGTTTGGGTATAATGGACTCCAACTGACAGATGAAAGGGGAAAAGAGAGTTTCCCAACTTTTATTACACATGGTCCAACTGTTAGATTTGAAAGCTCTTTGAATAACGTGTAATCCAACGGCCCAACACATGTCAGTATTTGAATTAGATGTGTTAACTGGAGACAATAATCATTACTCTATCCATAGAAATTGAAGAGTCACGTATAAAATGAGCGCATCAAATTACCTGCCAAATCATAGATCACAACCAACAAGCTATGAACCTGGTCATTCTGCGACCAAATATTGGTAGTTCTCTTGCGACCTAATATTCGTAGCTTTTATACGAACCAATAACTTGTAGCTCTCAGGCGATCTGCTCCTTATTACAGTGCTTGCACACCTAATCGCCCATTATTAGCTCAGGTGTACCTAATTGCCCTCATAATCCCATGCTAGTGAGTGCACACCTAATCACCCACTGTGCATCACATCTCGCTACAATGCATATGCACCTAATCACCCTTGTGATTACATGCCAGTACATGCACACCTAATCACCCACTGCGTATCTCACCTCATTACAGCTTGGTGCACCTAATCATTCATTGTCAACTTGGGCACACCTATCACCCTTATGACCTCATGCTAGTGTGTGTGCACCTAATTGCCCACTGTACATCTCATTTTGCTACAATGCGTATGCACCTAATCACCCACTATTAGCTTGGGTGCACCTAATCGTCTTTGCGATCTCATGCTAATGTGTACACACCTAGTTGTCCACTGCGCATCTCACCTCATTATAACTCAAGCGCACCTAATTGCCCACTGCGCATCTCACCTTACTACAGTGTGTGTGCACCTAATCGCCCATTGTCAGCTTGAATGCACCTAATCGCCCTTGTGATCTCATGCCAGTATGTGTGCATCCAATCGCCTATACCGCATCTCACCTCTCTACAGTGCGTGCTCACCTAATTTTCCACTATTAGCTCAGGCGCACTTAATCACCCTCACGATCTTATGCTAGTGCGTGCGCACCTAATCACCTATTGTGCATCTCACCTCGCTACAGCTTGGGTGCACCTAATCACCCATTATTAGCTTGGGTACTCCTAATCTCCCTCATGACCTCTTGCCAATGCATGCGTACCTGATCGCCCTCTGCACATCTCACCTCACTACAACTCGAGCTTACCTAATTACCTTCTACGCATCTCACTTTGCTATAGCTCAAGTGTACCTAATTGCTCACTATGCATCTCACCTCGTTTCAGCTCAGGTGCATGTAATTATTCGTTAACTTGTTCTAACTAAAGCATAGTCTAAGTGTTGTTAGACTCATGTCACTATCTACTCATGATTTTCTTGTGAATTGAAAGCTCGCTACTAGGCAAAGTATCTTGGTGCTCAAATCTATTTTCAAACAAAGTGGATTAATTTCACCAATTGAGCATTTAGCTCCATATTCAATTAAACATGACATACAGAAACCGATTTATGAAAAAGCTTGAATGTTATCTTCTGCAACGATCAACAACCAAATTACATACTAGAACGTCAGAAAAAAGATAACTTTCATTACTAAGCCTCTTTCAACGAGATAAATTTATACAAGAAAATTCATAGTACAAAGAGTGGAATAAGCCTATAACTATAATAAGCAAGAGGAATTAACCATTTAGGAGCCATAGCCTATGAATAGGCTAAACAGTTCTAGCTTCTCTCTCCTATCTTCTTTTGAAGCTAAGAGCTCGTCCCTTGGCTTTGCAACTCCTGAACGTTTAGAGAGACCAACCAGGACCAACCAGGTAGTCTTGCCATGCAAGGAAAGCACAGAATACAAGTGAAGAGCTACCTCTTTCGGCTTAACCATGAAGAGGCAGCGGAGGAAGGTAACAAAACTTCCTGAGATCCTTAAAGAGGAATTGCCCATAGAAGCTTCCCATAACAAAACTTTCCAAGATACTTAGAGAAGAATTCTCACAGCATGCTACACACATATTTTAGAACTCCACCAAGGATTCGCATCTTCATAAGCATGGAGGGCTTGTCTGAGACGTCCATCAAATTGTCTCTATGAAGAAAGAAGGAAGGCTTCCCGCACCATATATAGACTAACTTGGTTCCACCGAAGAATCCAGAGAATGTTTGATTATCCTTAATCCGGTGGTCCAAAAGAAAAATAAGGTCACCATGCCAACAGTTATAAAAAATGAACAAGAAAAGATATGGCCTAGTATAGATGAAATGAAAAATTGAAACTTGACATGACCACACAGCAAGCTAAGAATGGAGACTTTGACTATATGGAACTATGGGTGAAAAACTTGGTGACACCACAGGTCGTGAACAGAAGGACCCAACCTATAAGAAATAACTCTTAGCTCGCAGAGCAAATTGAGAGTTGAAGGGCTAGTGTTATAGGCATTTTATGGATTGGGTGGAACCAATGAACCAGATTAAGACAAAGGAGCAACCTAATCTAGAACAAGGTCACTGAGGCTAGACAACAGATAGCACTATGCGAGCTCGAAGCCTCTAGCAGATCGAACCTGTAGTGAGCTTCCCCTGGCGTAATTGGGAACAGCTAATGTCTAATTGCACTTCCAACTTGTAACTTAGCCTCCAAAGTCCGACAATGATTTGCCCTGTATTTATTACCTGACGCCTAGCATTTATTGCTTGTTACAACTATAATCATAGTTTTACAATAATAAATTATGACTTATAACCTTCCCTGCTCCTATAAATAGGAGGGAAGTCCATTGTAATAGATATATAAAAAATACATGCAGAGACCCTGCTAAAATAGAGAAAGAACAATGAGTATTGTAATTTTGCTAAGTTGAGTAGAGAAAAAACCTCAAAACAAATATAATCACCGTGGACGTAGGGGCCATACTGGCTTTAGCCAAACCACAATAAAATTCTATGTGTTCATCTTCCTCTTCTTCTTACTCTTCCCCTTTTTACATATTTTCGCATCTTACACAGTAGTTTGGGTTCCATAACCTTTGGTTGACCGATTACCGAAATCGATTGTCAACAATTTCTATCCCTCATTTGTAATTTGGAGCTCTTATATGCAAAAAAGACTTCTCAAGTGTAGCAACACTTGTAATGTAATGTTCATCAATATTATGATGTCCCTCTGTTGAACCTTCTTCATTTGCTTCTACATTTACTCTATTTTCTATTTAAGATAAAGTGTTTATGCTCTCTATTGTTCTAGCATGATATTAGTGATATTGCGATAGCCTGACAAGGATAACTTTAGTAGAGACTTGCACCTAGACAAAAGATTTTCTGCCACTATTCTTGAAATATGACGAAATGATCTATAACCAACATGATAATCTTTCATACTTAATGGCAAGAATGTGTATAATCTATCTACCTTGCATATGATTTCAAACCATCTTGAGACTTCCACAAAATTACTCTATGAAAAATGACGGGTCATTTTTTATATGGTTTGTGCTTCTTCTACTTCTAACCTGAAAGAAAATTCACCAAATGAATGCTTTCCCAAGTCACTAACAAGGTCATTCAATATAAAACACGTTCTATTTCCACTTGATAGCTGAAAAAATAGCCTTGATTTTAGATCATGGAAGTATTCATCATCTATCTTTTTTTTTTATGTTCTTGTTCTTTTGATGGTCATGCAAAAAATTTTCCACATTCCACAACCGAACAAGATGATTTTTTTTTTCAAATTTGTAGTCTTTGGGGAACAAGGAGAAATAAGCAAAGCATCTGTTAAGATGAGAAGGAAGGTAATGATAGCTCAATTGTCAAGCTGGGAAGATGTTGCTTTCATCAGTTGACCTGTCCCATTTTTCACTCTTCAATATATTGTCCCATTTCTTGGAAGACAATATTGTGCACAAAAGACTCCCAATTGTTTTCAATGTTAGTGGCAACCTTTTGCATTTCTTGGCGATTTTTCAAGCAATGTCTTCTATGTCAAGGTTTGATTCAAGATCTTCATCATGGAATGCATGCTTAGCAAATAATGACCAATTATCATCTTTCAGTAATTGCTCCAACTAAAGCACCTTTGCAGAGTGCATTGTTGAAGCAATTTTCTCACTCCATGTGGTAACAAGAGTTTTGCTTCCTTGAGCTCCACCAATAAAAGGAGTTTGCAAGGCCTCCTAATGCATATGATTCTTATTCCAAATGTCATCTAAAACAAAGGAATTTCTTCATGTTGATAGTTTTCCTTTTAATTTAAGTTGAAGCATATTCATGCCCTTGGTGTTGTCAGTGGACAATGTAAACAAGCACCTAAAGAACTGTTTTAGTTTCCCTTATAAGATCAAATTCTTCTGAAACATAGACCCAAGTTTTGAGATCAAATTCATCTTTCATCCTCTTATTATTGTAAACAAATTAGGCAAGAATGGCCCTACCTAACCCACCCATACCCACTACAGAAATGATGGATAGGGGTGGTTTCTCATTTTCATTGTGAGATAGCAGCCACTTAATGTCTGACAGTATGACAACTGATTTTCTATTTTCTAAGGATCTGCTTGTATCAGAATAATGTTAGGTATATATTCAAAATATCAAAAGTGAATGTAGAAAGGTTAAGGATATGATTGTTTGTATCCAAAATATGCTTGTGGGATCCTAATTCTGTGAGAATGTCCTCCATATAAATTTTTTTCCTCTCAATAGCACAATTGGATATCAGCAAGCAAAAGATCAGAGGAACATAATACGCAAAAGTGAGGAGTTATCATATTATGTTTAGGATTTAGAAACTGTTAGAAGTTTTGGAAATTTGAATCACTGTAATTATATGTACACTGATCTGATTTCAAAAAGGTTTTAGACTTTTATACACTAACACTAAAGTTTGACATAAAGTTAAGTGACTTGTTATTGAATTTTCTGCTAGAGGGAATTTATTGCATTTAATATAAAACACATATTACATTAATAACTTACACACATATATGTATACATATATATTTATATACATACATATACATATATATATATGTTATCATAATATTGGCAAAAAATCCACATCATATAAGACCAATAAAAAGGGACACAGATGAGGGAGCACCATAAGCTTGGTAGGTCTAATGTAATTGGCTTCTGATTTGTTTATCAAGCTATTATATACTTTGAATAGAAGGTGAAGTAATTAATGTAATAAATCCTACAATATTTTCTATTTTCATTTTATAACAAGAGAAGGAAGAAAGCAATAAATTGGGCACCAGAGCATATTCGTACATCATAAGAACAATGTAAAGAACATGAATAGTACATTTGTAATCAGTCATAATTTACAGGCTAATGCTGCAACTACAACAAAAAATTTGCCAGAGTTTGACATTTTGTCCGGAACTTTATGTAGCAAATTTTACTTAACAATGGTGAACAGCTGTTAATTTGACACCAAATTTTATTCCAGCAACTAGAAATCAGAGAGAGAGTGTAACAAGCTTCTTGCTTCTCAACTGATTCATCTTCACACTTTTTCAAAATCGGTACCAATCTCGAGTTAGTATGTTTGGAGCTTCCTTTATCCCAATGCCTAATAACAAAGTCTATCAATTTGGAGCCTCTTTGTATATATGGTTTCGTCAAATCACTTTTGGAATCTGCTAAAAGAAAGAACCAGTCTATCAATAAAGAATTTAAACAAGTGAAATGACTGTTGCTACGTATATGCGATTTTAAATGCATGCAATAGCCAACTGCTAGCTCTTAATTAAATAAATGAATGCAAAAAAGTAATGCAAAAGGTGGTTAACAAATATCAGATGTCATTGTAATTGTTATTATAATGATCTACTTGTATCTTAATTTAGATATATAATGAAGAATGGTAAAGGATTTGCTTGTATCTATAATATGGTTGCAGGATCCTGCTTTGGTGAGATATCTTCCATATATAGAATAGATGCATGCTAACTATTCGTGATAACAGTCGCAGCACAAGCAAAAGGACTTCTCTTATGTAATTATAATCTACAAATACAAGAAGTTTCTATGACAAATAGAAGCAAATTCAATCTTAACACAACAATTGGCATTGGCTATTAGTAAGTGAGAGATCAGATTAATTTAATACAAAAAACTAAAGCTAAATACAAATTAACTTTGATCTATTGAAACACCATCCAAATAACTCTCCCTTGCTCTCTGCTCTACTTAGCCAAAGTCCCACAAAGTCCCTTCATACAACTTTTAATTGGCAGGTCTCCTTTTTACAGAACTATTGTTATAGAATTCCTTCCCTCCCTTTTCAGAATTCCTGGAATCAATGCAGCAAATAGTTTTAGCATAAATTGTTTAGAAAATTGCATCAATAGTAAA
The DNA here is from genome assembly GCA_026873985.1 of Saraca asoca. NCBI lineage: Eukaryota > Viridiplantae > Streptophyta > Magnoliopsida > Fabales > Fabaceae > Saraca > Saraca asoca. Next base: position 10,233 of record JANHAO010024373.1, read on the forward strand.
CCTTTCAAAACACTCAAATCTCTTCGTCAGCACTATCTCATTGTCAATTAACAAGTAACTCTCTCAGAATTAATACTTATTTTTTAATGCAAATTGAAAAGTAAATAGCCTTTTATGCATTCCAAAAAATGTCCATGCAACTCTGATTTGTTATCAGCTTAGACTGTCCAGTTAAATTACAGCCTAGCAAAAACAAGATGGAAGCCAATGTTCCACTAGGTTTATCAACATCCTTGCTCAAGAAACATGTCCTAGATTAATCTACATAACAAAGTCCATCCTCACATTTTTCAATTCCCGTCTCTAAACCATTTCCCAAATCAAACCTGGCCTCTTCTGCAGACAATGTGAAAATCCGTCCTCTAGATATACTCATTTTGAAATCTGCAAAAGAACAAAAAGCAAAAGATTAAATGGCTGCAAATCTCCAACAAACAAAAATATATCAAAATTATAATTCTTAATGAGATCCCAAAGAAAATGAAAAGTTTATACAAAGTGCTCTAGATTATGATCTCTTGTCATATATAGGTTTGTCAGTGCCTTGTCTCTAAAGGGACTATAGCTGTGACATGGTCATTCATATTGGATAGTGGATGAAGATGCCAACGAAGACTAAACTTGTGTATACAAAAAATAGTTTACTAGATTTTCCAGTATAAGTTGACTTGTCTTTAGTTTCAATTTCCATTAGTATCTGTTGGGATCGTTATGTATAGGTAGGAGTTCTTATAAACCAGTCATGAATTAGCTATGCCAAACAGTCATGCTTTACTACTATATGTAACGTATTCATTATGGGCTAAAATTTAAAATCCATAAACTGGATATGAAATGCATGGGGCAGAGTAGGTACCTTATAGTGATATAGAACAAGAGAATGTTTTTCCATGCAAAATCTATAGCTCATAATCATTTTATAATATCATCATCAATCAAGACACAGGGAATCTTAGCAACCTTTCCCCAGTCTTCCCCTTTTTGCTTCTGCCACCGTTGTATCAACAACAGACCATCACCTATGATTTCAAGAGTGTAAAGTGAACTGGGCAGACCCTCCTTTAGCAAGCATTGGAGTCTAAGACCGTCGTCAAGAGTCAACTCTTTTAGAGAGAATAAGTGGCAAAGGCTGTTACCATTTAGGTTTCTAAGACTTGAACATCCAGCTAAGTAAAGAGATATCAGAGAGAGTGGAAGCAACTCTTTGATGAGCTCTCTCAAACACTCACTCAATTCACTCACAGTAATTGAAGGCAGAAGATACATTGGGCACACAATTATGTAAGAGAAAGATTAAGGGAATTACCTTGGTTCCCAGAACTTGTGGTCCCAAGCCTTAGGCCGAGTGAGCTTCCAAAATCTTCTCTGCTCCATACCATTCTTCCCTTCCCACATTTATTCCATTGCCTT
>JANHAO010024374.1:0-11646 GCA_026873985.1 Saraca asoca
ACTAATTTAACAAACTAAGGGAAAAGTTAAACAAAAACCACAAGTTAATGACTATTTAAGAGGTAAAATTAAGTATTTTTACAGGCACATTTTCTACTTATCACTTCAACCCAAAAGCTGGCAATTATTCTAAGGTGAGCCCTAGTGCCTTAGCCAAAAACTAGCAATTATTCCAAGATAAGCCCTAATGTCTCAGCTCAAAAGCTGGTAATTGTTCCAGGATGAGCCCCAGTGCCTTAACTCAAAAGCTGACAAGTGTTTTAGGATGAGCCCCAATGCCTCAACTTAAAAGCTGGCAAGTAAATAAGGTTGCATGAGAGCTGTTCCTTGGATGCTTTTGTAATGTAATGAATAGCTGATCCTGCTAGCATCAAGGACAATTTGCTTTCACTGTGATATTTTGCTAAGAAATTTACCCAATATTCAATATAAAAAGTCAAAATACTTTTATTGGCCATTCAAAATACATCATTAAATGGTTCTTATTGTATGGGCTTCTTCTCACCCAGGGTCCCGCTGAGAACACTTAGATTGATGGCCTAGAGGTTGCACCACATACTCTCTTAAGCGGTCTCTATTGATCAAGTCCTCAATGGCATCCCTGAGTTCCCAACAATACAAGGTGTCGTGCCTGACCTCATTGTGATAGGCATAGAACTCTTGCTTGTTTCTTTGCTTATAAAGGACCCTTATAGGAGTGGATCTCCTAAAGTCTTCTCTTTCTCTTTCTATAGCAAAAATCCTATCCTGAGAGTTTGACAAGTCACTATATTGCTCATGGCGAGCTAAGAGCTGAGGTCGCTTACTTTGGGCCTACGAGACTTCTTCATAGTTTACACATCAGAGTGGTCACCTTGATCCACATTGTCCCTTTTCTTACTTTAAGCAAAGTTGCCCCTCTCACACTTCATTTCAAGCTTTCCCCATCCTAATGTTTCTTCCTACTTGATCTACTTGGTAACTCATTCATAAAATTTAGTTAAGTCATTCACCAGGGACTTGTACAAACTTTTGTAAACCTTTCCATCTTTATGAAGTCTTATAGAGATTATTGCCAGCATGGTTTCTTTAGATGGATTCTCCTCTGAATTGGCTTCGAGTTTGAACTTGACAATGTAATCCTTCAGTGACTCATGCTTACACTGACAGACCATTGCGAAGTGGCAGGGGGCATGAGCTGTTTTCTTAATGCTCAGTGTTAACTAATGAACTTTTGCTGGCACTCTTCCTAGCTACATATTGAGCAAGCTAGAAGGCTTCTAAACCAGGTCTGAGGTACTCCCCCTAGTGTAGTGGGGAAAACCTAGCATTTGACTAGAGGATTGACTATTTATAAATCCATCTGAATGTTGAATGCATCTAGGTGGTCATAAGGATTAGTGTCCCCATTGTACAGAGAAATCGCAGGGACTTTAAGCTTGAAAGGGAGGGGCTGAGCCTTAATATCCTTAGAAAATGGCGACCTTTCTTCATAACAAGCTCGATCATTAGGAGCTCAAAGACGTTCTTCTAACCGAATCATCTTTTGATATAATTCTTCTAACAATGGGTCCTATGCTCTAGACTGTTGGCTAGAGGATTGTTTGACCTTTTGACCCTCATGATCATAAGAATTGCAGCCTGGGGATTGTTTTTGCGAATGACAAGCTGGGGAATTCTCCCGATTGACCTTACTTGAACATCCAGCTTGTTGCTGGTGAACATTCCCAAGTGTCACAATCTTAGCCTACCTTTGTACACCCTATGCCTACGCTTGCACCAGCATTGTGACTGTTCTAGTCATCTTTCCCATCATATTTTCTAATCTCTCTTGGCATTGGAGCCAGGTTTACATTTCATCAGTGCCATTGGCAACGTCAATAGGTTGAAAATAACTAGTTGGGGCCAAGCCAGAGGTAATGCCTATGATAAGGGCAGTAGAGGAGTCTGTTATGGACACATGACCTTCTAAAGGGTTAACCAATGCATTCGAAGCTCTATTAGTTCTTTCTTTTGCCATTGCAATAGAAAATAGACCAGAAAATAAATGAGTCCCCATAGACAGTGTCAAAATGTTGACACTGGATTTTAGTTCTATCAGAATCCAACCAATTGAAGAGGTTCTTCTGGGATTCAAACTGTAATCTAGTTACAAATATAGCTAATAAGAGGCCAAAAATAAGGAAAGGAAGAGAAGCAGCAGAAAACATAAAGCTTTTAACATGGTTTGGCAGAATTTGGATAGTATCAGACCCTACGTCCACAGTAATTTTATTACTTTTAGAGAGATTTTTTACAAGGTTTCAGTATCTATACTTGAAGTTATTTATAGTAGTCGCTTCCCTCCTATTTATAGAGGTCGAAAGGTTACAAGTGTAATTTTACATGCTATAAATAAGTTACATTAAAAATTAAATGTATAAGATAATGTAATCTTCAACAGATTGGCTCTTGTAGATGGCTTTCTAAGGGTGGGCCCCTTTTGTCTACTAGATTTAAGTTATTATGTAAGTCAGTCTAATACTCTATCTTGTCGAGTCTTTGGCTAGGCATTATGCCTGTCTTGTGAATTGAAATACTTAGCTCGGGGTCGCTGTTGGCTTTCTTCTAGCGAGGTGAGCTTTGCTCTTGGTGAGTTGAGCTCTAATAAGCTGTTTCTTTGGGCTTTATTTGCATCCTGACCTTATAATTAGCGAGATGGTGTAATCCTAGCGAGCTGAGCTATTTTTAATTGGTTCTCAGTTTTCATTGTGCTTTTGCTTCTCTATTATATGAGGTCGGATTTTGCCCATAATATTACACCATACAAGTTACTACCTGAAACATGTATGATAGCTCCTTACATGTTTTTAACCTTAATCATGCTAGGTGTACACAATCCTAAAAGTAGAATTGACATCTATTTGTAACCATTGATTGATGAATTAAAGGTGCTATGGAAGGATGGTATCTTGGGGAAGTAGAACTTTATGATGAGGGTAGCATTGATGTGGACAATAAAATATTTTTCCTACCTATGGCATGTTATCTAAATGGTTCACTACTGGGAAATTAGTATGTTTTATATGTGTGGAAAACACAAAAGCATTCACTTTGAAACATGGAGGAAAGCAATCATGGTTTGATTGCCATCACTATTTCTTGGATAGTTAGCATGTTTATCGGAGAAATAAGCAATCATTCTCCAAAAATAGGGTTAAGACATCCCCACCCTTTCCAAGATTGTCAAGTGAGGAATTGTGTGATAGAGTGTGTCATATTCCTAAGATGACAAAAACATGGCCAATCAAATTGCATGGGCATGGTAAGGAGCTCAATTGGACAAAATGAAGTATATTTTGGGAGTTACCAAATTGGAAAACAAACTTGCTATAGCACAACTTAGATGTCATGCACATTAAGAAAAATATATTTGACAATGTTTTTGATACAATGATATACATCAAAGGAAAATCGAAGGACAATGTGAAGGCAATGTTGGATTTGAAAGAATATTAGACCAAAGGGAAAAGAACATTTAATTGTGGAGTGTGTGTTAGGGGTGCAGGTAATGTTAATTCAAGTGAGAATGATTTTATGGAATACTAAAAGTAGTCATTCAATTAGAGTACCCTGGAAAACCTAGTAAGGAAGTGCTTCTATTTTCTTGTGAATGGTTTGATCTTGTCATCAATCGGGGCATGAGGGTGTATCCATTTATAGGATTGTCAAGATAAAGCATGGCAAAAGATACAAGAAGTATGGTCCATTCTTATTTTCCTAACAAGCTATCCAAGATTATTAAAGACCATATCCAGGGAAGTCAAGGACAAATTGGAATGGTGGGTTGTTATCAAGACAAAACCAAGGCAAGCATATGATGAGTCCCATTGGTTAGAGGTTACTTGTCGTGATATAGAGATATGTTATGTCAATGAGATAGAACATAATGATTCGATTGACACCTTAGTAGATTTTGATGGTACTTTTGAAGAGTTTAAATACAATGATGTCCAACAAGAAGATGAGGAGGAAGAAGTAAAAGAAGAGAATGATGATGATGATAAGGAAGTAGATGAATAAAAAAATATTAATAAAATTTACTATAATTTTATTTTTAATTAAATTTTATTTTAATTTATTTTAATATTTTAATTAATTTTTATTTCAACTTAAATATTTTAAATATTAAATTATTATCTTACTTTCTAGTAGTTTATTGTGAAATTTTCTTAGAAAAACCATTTTCCATTTTCTCACAATTTTTTTATGGGAAATACCTCTAGAAAAACAATTACGGGAAATTTTTTGTAACAATTTTTTTTTCAAACAACTATTTCCATGGGAAATCATTTTTCTAAAAAACAAAAATAACAAAAAAGATATATATAAAATGAAAAAATGACCAACACACCATTTTCCCATAGTTATGTGGGAAACAATTTTTTCCATAACAAATCTTATATTTCCCATGAGTTATTCTATTGAAAATTTCCTATTTTCTTATAGTGTATACTAATAAATAGATATATTACAATTATATATATATATATTAAAATAATGTTAATTTTTTTTCTGTTTCACAAAACATAGAAAGACTTAACTAGTATAAAAATGCCACCTATTTGGACTAGGAGTATTAAAAGCTATAAAACTTGCAGCCTGAACACTAACAATGGCCTATTGGTTTTTTAGGGGAATGATATGAATTGAAGCTTGCTGGTTGTTGCTACCTATGAGTAAGAACTTGGATGTCATGCTAGACATTAAGAAACTCCATCCTTGTTCCTTGAATTGCTTAGAGACCTAAATTCCAGCAAAAAACATTGACAAGAATAACATCCTTGGTAACCAAGATATAAGTTGTCAAGCAATCTTGAGGTCTAGACATTAGCTCCCTCAAGGCCAAAAGCATGTAGCTTATTGCATTTATCCTTTTAGTACACCAATAACTACCTGATTGAATAACATAATCGTTGACCACAAAAATTACAGTAATTGTAAGCATGACTTGTCCTTTAATTTTCCTGCGAAAAACTTTACAATACCTATTCTTATTATCCTGACCTAACAAATTTATGGATATGCCCTTGTCTACCTGTAGAAGAGACACAACTGTTATAGCCTTATAATTTTTTTTTTTTTGCACTTCAATATTTTCCTTCAACCATTTGTTTAATAAGGCCAATGAAAACTCAGTGCTTAGAACCTCTTTGAAAAATAACCTGGTTTTTTATATATGAAATCAAATACAATGTAATGGTTATAAGGCAAGTGAGGTCTTTGATAAGCTAGGGGTAGCTAGTACTAGTTTGCAGGCATGTATAGATCCATAATTTAACATTGAAAGGAGAAATAAAATCTATCTACAATGAAATTTGATAACCAACCTAAATGACTAGCAAAATTATAGGTAAGAAATAAATGCAGGAGGGTTTCCTTATGTTCACCACACATTGGACAATCAAGGTAAACTAGCAAATGTCTATAATGTAGATAAGCTTTAGTTGGCAAAATTTCATGATCCAGTTTCCATCTAAAGATAATAACTCTTCCAAGAATAGACAAAGTGCACAACTGACTCCAAGGAAAAATTATAGGTGGTGGGATAATAAATCATTGAGAAAAAATCAACTGGTGGCTTGCTTTAATAGAGTATGTTCCCTAAGAAGACTTTGTCCAAGCCAACTAATCTTTAGGCCCTTAATTAGAAGTTGGGGTACTTAGAACTTTTAAAACAACCTCCTTGTTGTACACTAAAATAACTTTGCTCCCATCCCAATCCAAATGCTAATTAGTCCTTAAGTCATTTACCACATCCAAGTTGCTAGGAATGACTCGAGCATTTTTTCACCAATACTTACTTCTCAGACTCACCAAATCCCTAAATCCTATATGCCAAAACAAATAATCTATAATTAGGAAAGCCATTAATTGAAAATTTCTCCATCTCCAACCCTACATAGCATGCTTCTGATTTATCTCTTCTAAATTTCCCATATTTTGCCACTAAAACTTAGCTTAGCAGTGCATGATGCTTTAACACAACTCTAAACACTTGTTTAGCCAATATAGTCTCATTAAACCACTCCAACTAAGCTAAACTTAAGTCTTATTGTTGAATAGGTAATGCCAATTTATCCTACCCCATCAAATAGAATCTAGCTTGATTAGCTTAATCACCCCGCCAAAACCTTTTAATAATATCTTAAATCTTATGAATATCCTTTTTTAATAGTGGACAAGTGATAAATGGGATTGCTTTGCAAAACTGCCTTACATAAGACCAATTTTCTAGCTGGAGACAACACTCTAGACTGCCAGCCCTACAACTTTTTATTGATCTTGTAAAGGTTTTTTTTTTGGCCAATCTAAGCTTTATTCTAAGGACATTCTATATAAGATCTCAAATATTTGCCTAACTTTTGAACTGATATAACTCCAATAATGCCTATCATCATTCTTTTGAAATGTCTTGGAGTATTTGGACTAAACCAAATCTCATACTTATTCTTGTTCATATTTAGCCTAGAAATTTGTCTAAACTTTGACAAAATATGACCAATGTATTCACATGCTACAGGTGTAGCATTAAAAAAGACAATGAGATCATTAACATAGAGCAAATGGGAGATGGTAGGGGCATGTCTACTAACCTTAACACCCTGAATAATGCCATTTTGTTATAGTAGACAAAACATTGGAACATAGGATAAAAATATAAGAGGATATAAGATCACCCTATTTGATACCTCTAGATGGAGTGAAACCACTAGTAGATTCACCTTTCACCAAAACCCTATATGAAATTGTGATAACGCATTCAATAATAAGCTAAACCCAATGTTAGGGGAATTATATTTTTACCATCTTGCTTTCAATAAAGCTCCATTTTAAGTTGTCAAATGCCTTTAGAAAATTAAATTGTAAAGTTGCCTAATAAGTTCTTTAACACTTGCTGAATCTCATGTATTGACAAATTTCAATTGCTAAAATGATGTTGTCTAAAACATTCTTGCCTCTAAAAAAAGCATTATGACTAGGAAATATGACGTCATCCATGATTAATTGCAATCGACCAGCTAGATCCTTAGAAATGATTTGTATAGGACATTGCAAAGGCTTATTGATTTAAAATCACCAAAACTCATGCCAATTTCCTTTAGGAATCAAATAAATGTAAGTTTGATTGATAGCCTTTAACATGTGCATTTTGTTGAGAAAAGATAACACCATATTAATGACATCATTACCCACTATATGCCAAAAGGTTGATAAAACCTCATTGAAAACCCATCTAGATCAGTGACTTTATCTAGGCTCAATTTAAATACCATTTTCCTTATTTCTTCTACATTGAAAGGATATTATAAAATGTGTATGTGCAAACTATTTACTATAGGAATCTACCACTGTGACTCGTCATTCAAAGTCTGAAGGTTTTGATTATTTGAAAATGATTGTTTGAAATGATCCATAGCTACATTATGTAACCTATCCCTGTCTAACACCTAAACCCCTTGACTATCTTTTACATATTTAAATCTCCTTTTCAATCTTCTGTTGTTTACCATCATGTGAAAATATTGAGTATTTCTATCTCCCTTAAATGATCCATAATTGTCTTATTTTTTAAGCCCATTTTATCTATCAGGAGGTAAGAAAATATTCAAATTGAATTTTTATCTCTTTTTCTTTCATCTTATCCATTAGACTAAGAGATGTTTGTAACTTAGGCACCTTATTTTGTAAATAGTTAATTTTTCTTTGCAACTAATGAAAATATTTTTTGTCCCACTTAATTAAATGCTTTTTAGTCTCAATTAACTTATTAACTAATTAGAATGCTATGGAGCCACCAGACTGTATGGACCAGGTTTGCCTTATTATATTAAAGCTTTGATTATTTAAAAGCTACATATTTTGAAATTGAAAAGCATACTTCCTATAAAAATGGCTTCTATCTATATTAACCATGATATGAGCCTGGTTTGAAGCAAAAAATGGGAAGGTTTCCAAGCTTTATGTAAGGATCTTGTAACCATTTTTCATTACAAAAGCTTCTGTTTATTTTCTAAAACAATATCCTATCCTTACTTATTGTTGATCCATGTATACCACATCCTCTACTTTTATTTTTATTAACCCATTATGGAAAATTACATTAGCAAAAGGTTCAACTCCAATCAAAATAGATGATGAGTTGAATTTATCTTCACTATATAGTACTTGTTTGAAGTTTCTTAACAACAACTAAAGCTTGGACTATCCTTGACTTGTTTGGTTGATAAAATCCCATAAAATTCTTCTGTTCAAAGGTTTATAAGGCCCATATACCCTAGTGAGGAAATGTCCAGCAACTAGGTTGATTCACTTTCAAGTGGATCCAACTTTGACAAACTTGAACTGGATCAACCTTGAGATTTACCTTCTAGGCCCAAGCAAAACCTATGCTATAACCCTCAGCATTGAGTCCGCACAATGCGTAAAAACCTAACTTTGTCAATAACCTCTCTATTTTGTCAAAAGAAATTAGAGTTTTAGCTACAAAGAACAAGTCTAGATCCTAGCTTTGTACTAGTTGTTTGCATCTTTAAATTGCAGAGGTACAACTCAAACCTCTAGAGTTCTAGGCTAATATTTTCATGTTTCCTAAGGAAGCTATTATGGGATAGCTTCCTTGAACCTTAGATAAAGATTAGCACATATGACAATAAGATTAGTAACTTTGTCTTCCAGTTCAATGTCCCTTACATTTGAATATTTTACCATGTCCTCCTCCATCTTGTTAGAACTATCCATATAGCTAAATTGAAATTTAGGAATGGCTATAGATATTCCTTGCAAAAGGTCTATTCCTTCATCTTCATCATAATCCTAGCTTGAAATTCTCTTTTCTTGAGAGATAGAGTCATGTTCTTAAACCTCCTCTTTTGGCCATAATTTACTTAACCATATGAAGATGATTGAGGAATAGTTTATAGATTTCTAATATCATTGCCAATGGAATCATTGATTTTAGTGATTGTCAAAGAGTTTGATTTGGCTTGACACATATTAAGTCTAGTATTTAGAATAACAAACACCCACCAATATAGCCATAACTAAAAGGTAAAAAATAAGTTTAGAGGTTCCAACCCATAAGGCCTATTGGTGCTAAGGATATAAACCAAAGTCTGTCGAAACAAAAGTATCTTGCATGGTACTTAAGCATTTGTTAGGAATAAGCTCACGGAAGACTGGCCTAAGTCACCATAATGAATAGCTAACCCCAAACTCAGATGAGTTAGTAAAGACTTTCTAACCTATTTAGCTAACATTCTACTTAGATCTTGTTGTCCCAACCAGTGGTCCCAATCTTGAATAGCCTCCATTTCCATTTACATAGTCTAAGTCATAAAGGCATTTGCCTTTTATAAGAGTGAAATAGTCTAATTAACCACTTGCTGTTCATATACTTGTATAAAACTATCATGATCTCTTAGTGACCAGAAGTTATCCCTTTCCTAAAAAGAAGCTATCCTTTTGCTGTTGTTGTGATTTATAATAATTGGTTTATTCATCTTGTAATATTATAAAAAGTTTAAGTTTTTTAATAAAATTATATTGTTGTAGTTTATATATTTAATGAAATATTTGATTTGGGTATAATGCCTTTTTAAATTTTTAAGAGATTATGATACTTTAGATTGTGTATAATCTAATCTATTATAAATTCAAATGAGGTATTTGAGTGAACCACTAATTTTTCGATTTGAGTTTATCAAATAATAATCTTCATTTTTCATATTTAAAATTTTGTCATAGGTGCATTTTCATTTAGTTTTTAAAAATAAAATCTAAATTAATTTGATTTGAAAGATTTGGTTTGCAGCAAAGACGGAGAAAATGTAGGAAGTATTAATTTTGAATGTAACATATCCTTATCCAAGTGTACATGAAACTTAAAGGTCAGAGTAATATGTCTTTAGGTACTTTCTAATTTGCCAGAACAATGATAAAACCAATAGCACAGAGATGGTTTTGATGGATCAAAAGGTGATAGTGTAATGTTGGTTTTGTCAGTTTCTTATGTTTTCCCCATATTCATTAGATTTTATATATAGATCTATATTTAATATTTATACCCAAGGGCAATTGTATTCCTTAAAGTATCTTGCTTTCAAGGTTTGAGAAACTCTTGAAGGAAGGTAATGCATACTTGTCATATAACCTCGGAGTTGCCCCCAACAATTACAAATCTAAGATGCCATGCCATAGATACAAGGTGAACTTCCAAAATAACTCTATAATTAAAGAGGTGATGGACTTTGGAATTCTTGAATACAGTTTCTCCTTCTCGAGCTTCAATGAAATTCAGGTCATTAAAGATGAAACATTTTTATTAGTGAGTATATAATATTACAAATTATTTGATATTTTTTAGATTTATCCTTGATATTATATATGTCATTGAAGAAACTACATATTTGGGCAACAATTTTGAGAGTAAACATTGTTCCAAAAGTGAAGGACTTGAAATAAAACTAAAAGATCCAGAGTAAACTGACTACTTAAATAATTTACCTAAAATTGGGATTATTTTTTTTATTATGGATAGTTTTAAAAGTTAGGGTTTATTTGGATGGTACTCACTTATTGCTTCATTTTTAAAATTGTTGTTTCAAAAAAAACAATATTAAGTTAACACTTTGGGGTCAATTTAGAGGGTAAATAATCTCTTTTGTTACCAAGAAGAATCAAGGGCCTATCATTGTTAAAATACAATATGCTAGGGTGAAGAACTTTAATGGTACTAAGTTCTTATATTATTTGATTATTGATGGTTTTCAAATTCACTAAAATTAATTTATTGAACTCTCTAAATTTATAGTGTTAGTGACTTCAGGTCAAGCCCTAAAGATTGATTAATTGATTAATTTTTGGTCCTAATCCAAAATGAGCACAATTTATACATATGTTATATCCCTTTTATACTTAGAATTTTGTCATGTTTATATACTTAATTGTATACTTGAAATTAGTTTTATGGTTTGCTAAATTTTTGTGCTTAATTGAATTTATTTAGTAAATTTACACTATTTCAAGTTTTTAGGTGATTCTTATGTTTTTAGAAAGTTAAGAAAATCATCTAAAAATGTCATGAAGAGCTCAAAGCTCAATTCAATTGTTTTGGTGGTCAATTAAAGCCTAGAAATTGGAATAAAGTGCTATCATGTGATCCACAACTAGTTTTGGTATTTTCATCATAAGTGGAGTTCTTTCCATTACTTTGGTGCACACCTAAGCCTATAGGATAGCCAAAATCCATTCCTACAACTTTTATGAAGGGCCTAAGGTAAAACTATATTGTTTTAAATCAATTTCATGATTGTGCACATATGTGTTGAATTTTGTTACACGTTAGACTATTCTAAAAAATTATCATAGTTTTTGGCCTAAAACTTAAGTTAGAAATCAAGTTTTTATATAAGCTCAAGGCCATTGGACTCCTCAGAGGCAAGGCTTACATTTTATATGAAGGGACTAATAACAAAATATTTTACTCATTTAATTGTCCTCTCATTTAGCATTTTAAGGTCCAAAATGACTTACTTTCAGTAGTGTTAGTGCATATTTATGATTTTGTGTCAATTGGCATCATTAGAAGAAATTCTGCATAATTTGGCCATTTTGAGCAGTTTCTGT
>JANHAO010024375.1:0-11639 GCA_026873985.1 Saraca asoca
TGTGATATATTTCCTATGTATATATAATGATGAGTATTTATTATTATGATATCATGCTTTATACTGGTTATAATTTGTTAAAGATCGTATTCTATTTGTTGAATTGTTATGCTAAATGGAATTGTCGAATCTGTTTTGAGATCATGACTGTAAAATGGGTAAGTATCTTTTCACGGCAGTATGTTCATATATATATATGCATATTTATATATTTTTAAATATGATTTTTTAAAATGGGATTTTTGAGTGATTGCAGATTTGTTTACTCACTGAGTTTCCTAGGAACTCACTCCTCTCCTTTCCATATTTTTTAGATTCAGAAGTCTCCCTAGTTTCTCATTAAGTGTGCCACTTTCCGCAGAGATTGAAAAGTATAAAATGGTGATGTGATATGACAGTTGGATAGGATTACATATGCATGTATTATATATGTTGTCTACATGCCCAGTAGGATGCGATCGTATATTCTGGGCCACTGTGCATTTGTTTTATGTTATACAGGTTGAATGGGCATGTAGCCCTTTGTATTGTGTTTATGGCCATGTGCCTGGGTGTCCAGAAAATAGGAGAGATTCTGTCGAATTTTTGATAGAATTATTGTGTGTGTTTTAGACTTGTTTAAGTAAATGTTTTTGTCTTTGATATTAAATGCATGGTCAGGCTTGTAGGAAGGCTCTACTAGTGACTTCCTACGCCGGTCACATTCCATAGGTTGGGTCGTGACACTATTAATGGTCACTTTGTTTGATGTTGTAACAGTTATAGATGTAGTAGATTCTATTGTCTAACCCAGACTAATAGGTAATTGGAGCATCTTGTTTTGTTTTTATTTTGAGGCCGGTTGGATAGTGGAAGTGAAAAATCATATAACATCTTTCTTAGAAAGGTGCAATTTGTTATTCAACTAACACCATCATTGGTTGAAAATAAGTTGAATTAATCCCGAAGATGAGCTAATATAACACATGGTAAAACCAAGGATGGAAATTGAAAAGCTTAATACTCCATTGGTAGTAGAAAATAACTAAATTCTATAAATAAAATACCCTTGAGGAAATCTTAGATAGCTCACAAATCAGAAATTACTAATGACTATATGGTATACCTGCAAAAGCACAAATTTGACATTAAAGATGGTGATATCTCACCAGTTGTTTTAATATTCCATAACAATGTGTGAGATGCTATAGAGTCAACAATTGGTTGCAAGTCTATTTGATGTAAGTAGGTCTTTAAGATAAAACGGGATACTCAAATGATGATTAAGAGGTATAAAACCATATTGGTGACAAAAGGCCACATTAAAAAAGAAGGCATTAATTATAGAAAATTTTCTTATTTATTTTAATTAAAGACTTGTTTCAAGTTGTTATGGCACTAGTAGCTTATTTTGACCTGAAGTTTCACCAAATACATGACAGGTTTCTTGAATGGTGATTAGGCAAAAATTGTTTGTGAACCAACCAAATGGTTTCTAAGAGAAGAATAAAAAACTCTTATGTGTAAATTGAAAGGATTCATAAATATGATTTGAATAAAATGTGACAATGACATATCAAGGTTGTTGAGATTGTTGCTTCTTTTGGGTTCAAAGAGAGTGATGCAAATTTATGTATCTATTTTTAAGTTGGGTACAAGCATATTTATGATTCTAGCCTTGTATGTTGATGATGTTCTCCTTGAAAATAATTATTTAAGCCTTATGATTGAGACAAAGTAGATATTATATATATATTTTAGATATAAAGGATCTTAGTGATATCATTTTTGTATTGGCATATATATCCATCATGACAGATCTCGGGGTCTTCTTGCCTTGTCTTAAGGATTGTACATTAAAAGGTGCTCAGAAGGTTTAATATATTTTATGTACTCTCATAATATTGCACCCTTTTCAAAAGAATAAGATTCTTTCTAAAGTCTAATATCCTCAAAATGATGAAAAGAACAAATATACAAAGTAGGTTCTATATGGTTTTGTTGCTAGTAGTTTGATATATACTTAAATATGTGCACATTCTAATATTTTTTATGCGATTGGTGTACTTAAGAGATACTTGAGTGATCCTAATTAGAAATACTAGATTGCTGTGAAAAAGATTATAGAGTACCTACAAAGTATGAAGAATTTT
Source organism: Saraca asoca (assembly GCA_026873985.1). Classification (NCBI taxonomy): domain Eukaryota; kingdom Viridiplantae; phylum Streptophyta; class Magnoliopsida; order Fabales; family Fabaceae; genus Saraca; species Saraca asoca. The sequence continues at coordinate 2,133 of JANHAO010024375.1, forward strand.
GTGTTAAACTATTGTAAATATGGTAATCAGATTATTATAAGCCACTTTGACTTTGATTTTGAGTTATCCAAACAACAAGAAGTTGATATCTAGATATATCTTTATGATGACAAAAGGAGTTATACTATAGAAACTATTAAGTAGCCAATTATTACAACCTCTATTATAGAGACAAAGTGTGCTGCATGTTGTGAAGCCATTTGTGAAACGATTTGGTTAAGATATATGATATATAGATTCAAAGTTGTAAAGAATATTTCTGGAACCTTAAACATATGCTATGATAATATTGCACAGTGAACTTAATCTCAAAATAATAATGAAAATACTATTCGTACAAAATATTTTGATATTAAGTATCAATTTGTTAGAGAAACTTATACGCAAGTATTATATATGTTGCCATAGATCATATGCTTGCAAATCCACTAACCAAAGGCTTAGGTGTAAAGTTGTGCATCTTAGGCGGATGTATAGACTATTTTGTAAAGATTTACATAAAATTATATTTTGATATGTATATATTGTTACTCACACATTCCACATTGTATTTTTAGTCATTGGAATATAAGCATTCAAGACGTGTATAACATTAGCATTTCTATCGTATATGATAATTTGCATTATTGGGTACTTATACTGAACCCATGGTTGTAATGGTATCATAATTATTATTGACATTTATTATTGTGGCCACATATTGTAATCCAATTATTTGTTTATTAAATTATATTGTCCAAGTGAAAGATTATTAAAATTTTCTATATTAGACTACTATAGTTTAATTTTATATTATGATTAGAATATTAGAATACTATAATAATATTGTAAATTAGGTCGATTAAAACATGATCATATTATTGGACTTAAATTGATACTTATACTAATAATAGAATTTAATGATGTGAGTCTTATAATTAAGCTAACGATAATGGGTGAGTTGGTCTAATATGATTAAAACAAGAGCGGTCTTTATTTATATCATAAATAGAACTGTTGCCACTCTATTGTGAATATAGACAGTTTATTCTCCCTTTTTTTTTTTTTTTTTGGTTAGGGTTTGTAAGGAATGCATTTGACATAAAGGATTTGTGCTTATAATTTTATAATCAATACCAAATATGCTTATATTTATTAATTATTTATATTATACAAATTTAAATATTTTATAACAAGAATAAAAGATCTCATTTTTAGTTAAATTTTTTTATCCAATTTAAGGTATCACTGTGAGAGAATATGGATTAGAGTGTTAGTTGTCAAGTTGATAAATAGAAATGGTATAGTGGTAAAAAATATAAGACAAAATCAAAGTGTTAATTACACATATTATTTATTAATTGACATTGGTTATCTCAATTTCACGTCTTAATTGTCATTTTAAGGTTTAGGCAGACACAGTACATGGTGCTAATTCGTACTCGTTGTTTTGTTCTAGATTATTTTGGGTGCCATTGTTTGGTGCTAGATGGCCGGGAATGTACGTCGTCAGCTTAACAAAACAACATCATATTTTGTGTTTATTCTTACGCATCCTACATTATTGATTTATGGAAAAATTATGGTTATGTTTGGAAGTGTTTTCAAGTATTTTTATTTTATTATTTTGTAAAAATAATTTTTTAAAATAAAAAAATAAAAATCTTATTTAAATATAAATTTTAAAAATAAGTATTTTTTATTTTTTAAAATAAAAAATATTTAATATTATTTATAATTTTATCATTAATGAAAATATGTATTTTTCTTATTTTTTAAAAAAATTTAAAAATAATTCTATACAAAAATAAGAAAAAACATCATTTTGGTGTTTCTTAAAAACTATGTTTTCAGTTACACTTTTAGAAAACAGTTTCTGAAAAATAATTTTTAAAAACAGCTTATCAAACAAATTTTTTTATTTTTATAGAAAAAAATAAAAAAAATTATTTTTGAAAAAAAAAACTGCTTCCTAATCAGCCCCTACGTTTGCTTTCAAATTTAATTTAATTATATTTATATTTTTTATTTTTAAAAATATATGTTTATTTATCTTATTTATTTGAAGTAAGAAAGAGACTATAAATTTAATATAAAAAAATGAGATGAACATATATGAAAAAGAGTATTTCTTTTTATATTTTTTTATTTATTTTCTCTTTTTTTTATATCAAGATCAAAATTTTCTACGAAAAAGAAAAGTTTTCATTCCAATATAAAAGAGGAATGAGCATAAGAGAATATAAATGGTATTATTTTATAAAAATAAAATTAATATATATATTTATAAAAATATAAAAAAATATGAGTTTAATTAGATTAAATTAAAAAATATAATTTTTCATTTTTTTTATTTCACATCACGTGACAGCAAAGTCTACCTAACTCTTATCATTTTCTATTTATCTTCGCTCTACTGGAAATTATTCTATTATTTCCTTTATAGTCTATTCAATGTCGGAGGAAAGAGGTGAGAAGAAAACAAATGAAAATAGATTGAAGTGAGATTACTAATTGGTCCAAGTTTGGGGCCTAATAAAATATCTAACATGAAGCTTAGCTTGTTGGTTGGTTGGTTGGTTTGTCACGGTTGACACAACACTAGCAGAGCAGAGCAAGCGTTGCGTTTCTATTTTACGGATTAGAAGGAAACGGAAATTGTGGCACAAAACATGGAATCTATGATTGTAAAATCTTAGGAAGTGAGAGGGATAATGACATCAAATCTTTAACTTTAGATAGTCTAAGATCTATGTTTGAACTATAATGAGATTTGTTGAGTTTCAACTAATTATACTGTACTAATAGCTGTTTGATCGAGGTAATAAGAAAATTTATTACATTAATAAACACGATTATATATTTTAAAAGAATTTATCTCATAGTTTAGTGAAAAATAAAAAAAAATACTTTTAATATTAATATTAAAGTTAATATTATTGCAATTATTTATTTATTCGTTGAATGAAAAGATTTTATCCATGATTCATTTTAATATATTAAAATTTAGTAATTATATATTAGATATATGTCTCAATTAAGTATAATATATTAATGTGAAACGTGGACTTGAATTTCAAAGAGGGAGTAGAGAATTTTTAGGATCGTTAGTGTTTTTTGTGGAATTATGTGACGAGCTAATCTTCTAGAGAGTAACTGTAATTAAGTCAAATATTTTACAATGAGAGAATTCCTATAATAACATTCAAGAAGGATAACAATAGACGATCGCCCCTATAAAAATGAAGGGTTAACTTGCCTCATTTATTTAACTTCAGAGAGAAAAAAAAATATAATAAATTATTGGTGTTAGAAACGTCAAAGGTTGATTTGGGTCAACATCTTCATTTAGAGAGTTCAAAAGACTTTTGTTAAAGGTGCAATATCATTTTCAAGGATGCAAGCTTTCCAGAGAGAAAACAAGAAACCCCATTTCTTTATTCTTCACTCGTCATTAAATGGTTGTGATAAGGTGCGTATATTCGATAATAGATTTGTTAAAATTATTTTTCATTAAAAAAATGATATAAACCAGTTTGTATTTACTAAAATGGGTCAAGAATCATGACAAGGTTAAGTGATTATGTTGGGTTGAATTTTGTGTTTGCAAGTTGTGGTTCTTGCTTGTTACATATTTGTCCTAATCAAAGATAATTTTATGAATTATTATTATCATTCCAGCCATGACTATTTTGTCATTAAGAGTCTGTTTGGTACATACTTAAAAAAAAAAAAAAAAAATCACCGTGTGAAATTCTTGTGTCCAGAAACCCCTCATTGATTGCATATTTGAACTGCAAGGTTTTCCATCAACCAATTAGACCCTAAATTAGACCTAAAGTAGAACTTGTTGGTAGTTCATTTAGTCCAAGTTACATTGATGCTTTCTGGAAACCAATTTGTCTAAAAATTGAATTTTATTTCAATGATTTCGTTTTATTTTATTTACAAATAAATTCTATTATTTAGAAATTATATTAAAAATAATAATTTTAATTAATTTATAAATAATTTTTTTATTTGAAGCATATTAAAACATACATGAAATTCAATGAAAAATTTAATTTTAATGATATTATAATAAATAAAATATTAAAAAGAAGATAACATTTTTCTTATATAATATGTGCTTTAAACCAAATGAAATGAACCCTTAATAAATTCAAAAGATTTCATAATGATATTAATATAATTAAAATAAAAATTATAAATAAAATACAATTTTCTTCCATTCAAATCCAAACAGCATTTAAAAACCAATTCATTTCAAAATGATAAAAAAAAATTTTTTGTTGAAACATTCCAAAGAGTATGGATGAAAATTTTGATTATATATAAAGAAAACATCCATTTATTCATCCTGTTTCTTTTCCAAGTACAGTTCCAGGAAATAGAACCAGCATTCTAGTGTGAAATTTGATTCAACAAAGCATAATATTTGTATGAACAATGGTGTCTAATTCAGTCAAAATTCAGCTATTTAATAATACAGTTATCAAATAGCAATGGAGTTAAAAATATTTAAATCCGAGTCAAATATATAATTATTTAAACATTTTTGGGAGTCATTCATAAATTTTCTAAAGGAAGAAAGACTACTAAAAAATTGTATAATCTTACAAAAGTTTCACAATTTTTTTTTTTCTTTTGAAGGATCTAACCTCCAGCCATATGCATAAAATTTACGCAAAAGTTGTGTAAATAACACTTGCTCTTTTAAATATATGATGAACAAATTTCAAAAATTAAAATTTTTACCACTTGAATTACTTGTTTAATCTGTTATTACATTTTTGGATGAGTAGTGCATTGCTTGTATTAAAAAAAAAAAAAGAAAAAACCACCACTCATCAGGAAAAATAATCACTAATGCAGCAGCAGAAGGTATAAAAGCGGACCTGGATCCAGTGTAGTTGCTAGGTCAACTGCACTGGATGCAGTTCAATCTGGGCCGTTCGATCTGTGATCCGACGATTCAGATCGCAGCTCGCAAAAAATTTTTTATTTTATTTTTAGGAATAAAATAATCTAACTGTAAATTACGATCTAGACCGTCGGATCGTAGATCGAACGGGCCAACTACACTGGATCCGCATTCGTATAAAAGCTGCAACTCCAAATTGCTAATACTGTAGGCAGTGACTACATCACATGCTTGGAAGAACCAAATTGATATATTCATTCATAGTATCATTACATGCCACCGGATCTTCCGTATTCAAGGCTCTTCGTATTGTTTACATCATTCTGCAAAACATAATTTTCACATCTACGTCTAAAGTGTACTTGACATGGGAATTGTCAGTCAACTTTCTCTACCCTTTCGGTGGGATTACAATATACAAAAAGGGAAAAAATTACTTCATCGTAGAAATTCTAATGGCATCCAGCAGAATAATATATACAACTCTTTAAAATTACCGGTATTCATAACGAAAGCTTCTATATGGCACATGTGAGAGATCCATGTTTTACAAGAGAGGAGATATGGTTATCAAAGTTCCCTTGATTAGCCCTACAAAGACAAAATTATAAATGAAGCAATAGACTTTTGATCGGATCCACAAAAGAATTAGGATTCAATTAATTTGAAATTGAATTCATGAACAACTTTACACGTGAATCCAAATCTAAATGAATTGAATTCTCATTTTTCTTTTTGTTTCTACAAGAGAGGTAAGGGCCTGGGTGGATGGGAGAGAATGAAAGAAAATGCAAGGGAAAGGAGTGATATCTCTCTCAAAAAAAAAAAGATAATCTTCAATTTTATTTCCTTCCCCTCCATTTCCATTAATTCTCAAACAAACCATAGCCTTTCATCATTTCTTTTGTGTTAGGGTAGGGAAGAGTAAGCAACCTAAAAGACTAAGATACAAACAGCAATTGGGCGAAAAAAATATTAGTTGCATATCCCCATCCAATCACAACTGCACACATGATAGAATGTAAGTCATATTGGCCCCATTCTACACACAAGTTTTAAAACAGGGGCAGACAGTTTGGCTCGTATAGTGCTATGTGTATATTCATGAAGGAGTTGTGAATGGAGAAAATATAAATAGCATTATTAAAATGGCAATAGCATTTTTTATGTTTATGATAAGATGATCTAAAGAAACACCTGTCTTCTCCTTCGGCTCTGTATAATGGACCAGGAACGTGCCATTGCATAGCAAGGCAAAAGAACACCAGCAAATTGAAGGAGTGACATCTGAAACTACAAATCAACCATTTCTGTTAAGCATTCAGTAATGAACTTAGCAAGGGGAGACAAAACAAACAGATGAGTTGTTTGATTCACACAAGAATTAGGTTCCTGTGTTAAGCATTTAGTAAGTTCCTACATGAATTTTCTGGAAAGTGCTAAAAGTTGTTTAATTGGCGCTAAGAACGTAGAACTTCCCAAGAAATATATTCCTATATGATGTTTGGTTCAATTGTAAATTTCCCATGAAGTATTATCAAAATAACTAAAATGCCCTACAGAAAAATTTCCTCGTTTGCCAAGGCATTGGTAAGTTTTTGAAAGGATAGCCTTATCATTATTTAAATTTTGTAAGGTTAATTTTATATTTTTCTTCCATTAAAAGCACACACAGGAAGTAGAATTTATTTAGGAGGGCTGGGTAAGCAACTTCTAATACTTTGTGGAAAGTAGAACTTTCCTGTTTTTTCGAGTTAGTGGCAAACCATTCAACTCAAGCATTTTCTACTTCGAAAGAAGTTGTACTTCTTGGGGAACTTTTTGCAAACCAGATGACTTCAGAAAGAAAGAAATCATCAATTTCGCATCTAGTAATGAGCTCTGTAGAATGCAGTTAGTATAGCTTGTTAATTTTTTGTTGCAGTATCATTGCCTTGATTCTTTACAAGATTCTCTGTTTTTATCTTTTCAATTCTGAAAGTAAGATATTCAATAGGGACATACAAAGTGCAGAGAACCATACTGAGAGACTGCTAGAAAACAATTTCAGAATATCAAGTAATTAATCAAAACTAAAGCATATAATTGCCTAAGAAAACCATTCAGTTCCCCTTGAATTTCACTGACTAAATAAATACTTGACCCCTCAAATATAGTAATGATTGGAATCAATACTAGAGACTGTGTAGTCAAATAATTTTCCTCTCAATTGCTTGTCCTAAACGAATTTTGGTGAATGGATATGGTGCACAACCTTGTCTTGTGCCATTTTAATGAGGAGTAATTCATAATTGACACTAAAACCCAGTTCCACACAACACAGAATAATCCCAACATGTTAAGAATGCGTGTTACACATGCCTGTGAATGTGCTAAAAGGGAAAAATGTGAGATTGTGTTACTTACATTGAAAATTACTGATGATTCTAGCCCATTTGCAGAATTTGTTGTGACCATTAGAGCTTGACGTACAAGCAAAATTATCACTAACTGCACATATTACAAATCACATTAGTTTGCTGAGAATGACACAAGATTTGCTTCTTCAACAATATATTTGTTCCCTTACAATCAGAGTGGCAGAGCGTAAGCAGGCAATGCTACCAGTTTGTGCAACATCATAATCCTCATACTCAGTTTCCAGCAGATGGCGTTCTGCTGAAGCTAGTGCTAGAAGATGCGAATCATGAAGATCAGAATTGTTTCCCCATATTTGCCTGGTGTAAGGAAAAACATAACTTTTGGACCAGCACTCAATCATATATAATAAAAGAACCAATAACAGAAGAAATGGGAGGCACTGAGCAATATAAGCACTTCATCTCTGGAACTTAAAACAGCTATTACTTAAAACATGACACTAATCCTGACTTTGGATTAGTGTGAATGCCTTGAATCTACTATTGCCCATGAAACTTGTAATCATGTTGACAAAGTCCCAATTGAATTAGTTAGGTTCAGGTGTAGTATTCAATCACAACAATCAGATTGTTGTGAGAGGAAGATATATGTCCTTGCGACACGACCCACATTGAAATCTAAAATTTGATGTTGAAAATACAAGTATAATGAATAGCTAATACTTACCACTATTAAAATCTCTCAGTTCAAGCTTGAAGAAGCATTATTAGTTGGCCACATGAACGGATTGGAAAGACATTTCACCCATTATGGTGCTGAATATTGATTCATTAGAAAGATAACAAGATACAGTAGTGAATAAGACTGTAATGCTTGTATCTTACATACGTTAAATCATATTGAGGAAAGATGAACCATCACAAGGTTACAGAAGATGCAATCAGTGAGAGAAGAGACTAAGAATGTGGAGATTGAAATTGCCCATACAGTCACTTGAAATTAGAGATTTTGTGAATGGCTTGAGAGAAACCTCAGCCAGAAAACTTTTATTTATGCTAAAAGATATAGTTAACAAATAAAACTCTAATACCTAGTCTAATAAGGAATAGATTACCTAGTCTAATTAGGAATAGATATAGATAATTACTAAATAATCTAAAACAAATAATTACCTATTTTATTTACATAATTCTACACTCCCCCTCAAGCTGGAGTATATATGTTATATGCACCAAGTTTGTTACAAATATAATTAACCCTTGGACCTTGGAGAGATTTGGTAAAGATGTCTGCCAGTTGATCATTGGAATTGGTGAAGGAAGTCACAATGTCTCATGACAAAACCTTTTCTTGAACAAGATGACAATTAATCTCTATATGTTTGGTTCTTTTATGAAAAACCGAATTGGATGCAATGTGCAAAGCTGCTTGATTATCACAAATGAGTTTCATAGGTCCTATCTCACAAAACTGTAGCTTTTGGACTAGTTGCTTCAGCTATACCAATTCATAAGTAGTTAGAGTCATAGCACGATATTCAGCCTCTACACTTGACCTTGTAACTACAGCTTGCATTTTACTCCTCCATTAGATCATATTTACTCCAAAAAAGACACAGTATCCTGAGGTGGAACATCTATCAACTAGTAATCTTGCCCAATCAAAATCTGTGTACCCAACAATTTTAGTACTTCCTTTGTTTTCATATAACAATCCTTTCCCAGGTGCCTTCTTGATGTATTTGACTATTCTAATCACTGCTTCCTAGTGATCATCATAAGGAGAACTCAAAAACTGACTAACAACACTAACCACAAAGGAAATGTCAGGTCTAGTGACAAAGGTAGTTCAATTTTCTAACCAATCTATGATATCTTCCTAGATCCCAACGCAACTCCCCCTCGTCTAATAGAAGCTTAACATTAGGATCCATCAGAGAATCTATAGGTTTACAGTTTATCATCCCTATCTCCTCCAAGATGTCTAAGGCATGCTTTCTTTGACAAATAGCGATCCCATCTTTTGATTGGGCTATCTCAATTCCAAGAAAATATTGCAACTTACCCAAATCTTTTGTTTGGAAATGTTGAAATAGATGCTGCTTCAATGGATCAATGACAACATGATTTTTTCCAGTGATGACTATATCATCCACATTCACCACTAAAAATATGCAAAGATTAGATGAAGAGTGTTGATAAAATACTAAGTGGTCAGCTTTGCTCTGAATCATTCCAAATGCT